>JACRUU010000030.1:3852393-3904893 GCA_030449085.1 Kryptopterus vitreolus
TCAACATATGATTCAATGTTATCCTTTTTCAGGCCTTTGTTTTTGTTGAACTTCTTGATACCGCGTAGGCGTCTATAAACGCTTATGTATTGGCGCTCTGCTTTTTCTACACGCATTTTAAAGATTCACACACGGACTACGACGAGGCGCGAGTCTGATCGTGCGGATACTCCAAAGATTACATTACCAATTCATGAATATTGCTGTCTGTTTATTTTACAGCTGTCGTATGAGGCTTTAAAGAATAATGGACGGTGTTATTATTTTGACTGTGATAGGTGAAGCGTGTCGGACTGAAACTTTTCTTTTTTTTAACATGTTTTTCCCCCTTTATTTATTACTGTTTTGTTAAAGTTGCTGTACTTTCTTTATTTTGCTACTCGTGTCACTCTTACTGTAGGAATCTTCTAGGTTTCCCCCCCAATTCCTGTAGGTTCCATTACACCGTCTCATTCTCTTTAAAGTCTGCAGAAGGAAACATGAAGTTTGTCATGATTCATTTTTAACTAACATTTTCTCTCTTGTCCAAGGTGATTTTTTTTCCCACGAGTTTACATGCAGTTATGGTGTATTTTCATTGCAACTGATTAACACACTCCATGTGAAAAGTATTCGCAGGCATGCCGACAGCAGATTTCGCCACGGCTCTGACCTCTGTTCAGTGTGGTTTTTTTTTTTTTTTTCCCCCTCCCCTTTCCCTCTCCAGTGCTGTAGATCTCTGCATGGTTTCCTCAGAGCTTGTTGGAGAGGCTTTTGCTATTTTTAGCGCAGAATATCTGCCTAACTTGACCTAAATCGCTGTCTCTGTATCGCATGCGCTTGTCATGCATTTGCCAGTCAACAGACATCCCAAGTTGTAAATACGAAAAACAAATGCATATATGAAACCTGAGCTTTGTTGTGTGCCTTCAGCAGGGCTGGCCTGCTGGAACACAGCAGATCCTCATCCCGTCGGCATGGCAACAGATGCCAGGCATGGCCATACACGGCACCGGCCAGCCCGTCCTTGCTGACTCTCCTATGGGCTCTCTGTTGGCCGACGGCTTGAACCAGTCCGGTGCCAACTGGAGGTCGGAGCCAACGCACACTTATAACCTCTATATAGTGCAGGTTTATTCCTGTATTTATGGTGCTGTTTCTGTTCTCCATCAGGGGGCGACATGGCAACCAGTGCGATGTCACGCAGCAGGATGCAGCACAGCGATGCCACATGACCTCACAGACTCATAGCACAAGCGCGGCCAACGGTCAAGCACAGCAGACTGGGGTCAAGAGGTCGAAAGGTCGGCATGCAGAAAGCAGACCTAGGTAAAGTTGCTGGTCTATTGAAATGTATTTAGATTGATCACAAAATATTACACAAAAAAAACGGTTTTCCCTCAAAATCGGCACGATATTGATTTTAGTCGACAGTTAAACAAGATATTAATATTACGAGACTTTGTCATGGTATGATTTTGCCACCGAAATGAAATTCCAAACAATTGTTTTGCGTCTCTGAACAATAGTGAGTGAGTCTTTGTGATTGAACCGATTCATTTAAACTGTTGATTCATTTAATATCAATGACTCGTTTATTAACAGTGACATATTGTTTTAATTTCATATCTAAATGCAGAACAAAGATGAATTTTATTACTAATTTAATTTGCTTGATAACGGGTAATGTATAAATTGACATATTAAATGTACCGGTAAGAATCTGACTCAAAGATGATCCACACGTCAAAAGCCTATAAAAAGTAAAAATCTATTTCAGCTTATTGGAAGTGATTAATGATGTGACCTGGACCCCCCCCCCCCCCCCCCCCCCCCACACACACACCACACACACACAGAATATGAAGAATATCAAAGATTTTAGGGATTGCCTGTCCATGGTGGTCCTTAACCCCACACATTAACACACTCAGCAAAATACCCTCTAGTTATTGATCATATTGAGGGTTTTTTGGTCAATATTGATTGTTAATATTTTCTCTTTAACTAAAAGCGTACTGTGTGTTCTACAGGCCAATTTCCTCTGCGGTGCACACCAGCGGTGACCCGTCTCAGCCCATTATCATTTCGGACACGCCCAGTCCCGCCGTCAGCATCATCACCATTCCCAGTGACACGGAGGATGAAGATGACACCAAAGTCCCGCCCACAAGGTGACTAGCGTTTATTGTCGCGGCGCTTTTGTGTGCACTCTTCAGCAATTCCGCATTGCTTATTCAGCAGGATAGACGCAAGTCAAACAACTATTTTATCCTGAAGCAAGTCTCAAGAACAAATCCCAATTTATTCCAGCCATCAGTATGGAAGGGGGGGGGGGGGCATGCACAGAAACTTGTAGCGCTGCTCGTATAACAAAAGGTCATATTGTACAGATTTTTACAGAAGTCAGTGCTATGTTAAAGTAGTGTGTGTGTGTGTGTGTAAGGGGTACTCATTCAGGGCCATACCGGTGAGGACTATGCATCGGATAAAATGAAAGCTTGTTTAAGAAATTGGTGTTAAGTATTTATTTATATTAGGAATTACCACTATTTAATGATGCGAATGTGAAATGTTTTACAGCTTTGGGTCCTAAATCCTAATTCAGTATTAGATTTTGTAGCTCTGCACCCAAAGAGCAGTCTTTCTGCAAAAGCTGCTCAAATCCACTTCAGGGCTCGTTTAACCCGATTCCATTTTTCCTGCTTTATAGATCTATTTCTGCCCATTGCTGTTGCCAGTGTTTTTTTTTGTTGTTTGTTTTGTTTTTTGTTCCCCCCATCCCCCCACTATCCGCCCCGTCCTCTGGCGCATCGGTCACCTGAGGCGCCTTCTGCTTCTGTGAAAATGTTAATCGATTGTATGGTCTATATCATATTATCTAACAATCTAAAGTTTAAGGTGTCCTAATAGGAGGCGCCTTGCCCGTGGGCACCTAGCCCCCAAGGAGCTTCTGTGAAAATGCACAACTCATTAATCTATAATGTAAAATGTAGATTGTATGGTCTATATCATAGATATTATCATTAATAATAATATAATAACTAAAGGTAAATTTGTTATCAGAGGAGTATTTAAAGTTTAAGGTGTCCTAATAGGTATGGTCTAAACGATCCATTATTCTGTCTTAGCTGCAGCACGAACCAGCGCGCGAACGTCATCAGCTGCGTGACCGTGCACGATTCTCAGGACTCTGACTCGTCCACATGCAGCCCTCTCAGTCCCAAACGCTTGCCCAACTTTGCGGAGAGCACCGGACCAAGCTCCAAGTCTCTGGCCGTCGTGATGCCCTCACTGAAAACTCAGCCGTGGGACGGAGTGACCAGCGGTACATCATCCTCATAAAATCTGATTCGTACCGATAGATTTCAGATCAACCTGTCGTTCTTACGGTTTATGGTTTTGGACTTTCTTTTTAGAACAAAGCAGCACAACATCCGGGGGGAAATCAAAGAAGACGTCGGCCCCGCAGTCCTCTCGCTCGGGACCGTCCAGCAGCGAGCGGCATCAGAGAGCAGTGACCACCAAATCGCAGCCTCTCAACCTGAGTCAGGTAGATCTGCTCTGCTGTAGATTAAAGCACGTCATTAGAGACCAGAAAAGAGCTTCTCAAATCACACGATTGTTAAACATCCCAGTTTATTTAATCCTATTGCAGTGATTCCTTTTAGTTGAAGTGTGTCTTGCCTTTTTTTGCCATGTTTTCTAATTAATTCCAATGACATAAAACAACAATTTAATCTTCACAATATATAAAGTTCCTCATTTAAGTCTCTATGAATAAGGATGCCTGTTTAATTATGTTTTAATGCACAAGTGTGCACACGCCCTGAATCTAGATTAGGATAGGAATGTGTCGTCGTTCCGAAACACCCCCCCCCCCCCCCCCCCCCCCCCCCCCCCCCATCACAAACCTCCCGGATTCCCAGCAATTCTGAATTTCCATCTTGTGGAAATGCTCATACGAGTGGTTTATGGAGAAAAACGTCAATTAGGTCAATCAATCACAGCCGCAAAAGCAACTAATGTACTGCCACACCTACACTCATGGGGTTATAACCAAGCTATTAAGACTGATATCAAGGTGAGGTTACTGCGATTAAAATAATAAGCCGTGTATAAAACTGCCTACGCATTACACACCATGCAGAGTGAGTAAATGATATGAGTAAATATATATTGTGATATTACAAACAATATGTATCAGAAGTCCCTAATGGTTTTCGTAACACAGACGCTTTTGGTTTCTTAAGAACTGCATGTACTTAATAAACGGGGCAGCCGTTCCATCAGTCAGCGAGCTGTTCCAGAGTATTAACCTTTGACCTTTGAGTATTAAAACGGAGAAGTGTCCCAGAAGCGTGGCAGGCTGAGGGTAAAGTAGGTCATGGATAGGAGCAGCAACTCAGATGTACTGTTCCTCTGGAACTTGTTTGTTTGTTGCACAAAAGAGAGCATGAATAGTCTACATGCTTTTTTTTTCCCTCAATGTTTCTTTTTATAGTGTGTTTTTGGAAGATCATGTTCTAGTCAGCGGAGAGCGCTTTTGTAATAGAGCAATGATGTAATACCAGGAATAAATATCAGCTCGTATGAGACACAGATCGTGTTTTGTAAGGGACGCATATAGATGTTTAGGCGGGAAAAAATGCAATGTCGGCACTTGCTTAATGCAAACCTCTGCCTTAAACGCACTTTTTGCGTATTTGTTTATTCAAACGTTGGTATTGTTTGGCTCAGTTGTTTTTTTTGTTGTTTTTTTTTACTGTATACAAACAACTACTGCAACTCAGCCAGCATGCAATGACTGACTCATAGCTGGTCAGTAGTTCATCGTAGCAGCATCATAGCCAGCCTCACCGTGTTTCAGTTTTTGTGTCATGCTGTCTTAAGAGAAAGGAAAAAAAGCATTAGGACATTGAGGTCGGAGCACAGGGCCGGTAAACATAAAGCATCTCTGGAATACAGAGAGTTATAGGCCCCATGAGTGTTTGCAATATTGGGACTTGAACCCCCAACCTTCCAGTCAGTAAACCACTGAGACCCTCAACAATACTGTTCAGTACACAGCCCTGTACTGAAAATATTCCACCAGTGATGTATTCTCATAGCATCAGTCTTGCCCGTGCTGATCGATGGAACTGTGCATGTGCAAGAAATTGACTTCCTGAAACACGTCGCCTCGCTGCCCCAAACACACCTACTTACTCCAGCGGAAATCTCATCTCCTTTGTCCTCCCTCGTGCGTCTCTTTGCCGCAGGTCCAGCAGCCCGTAACGTCCTCTCACGAGCGCTCGGGGGGCGCATCCCTGAGACGTCAACCCACGTATCCTCCCGCCGGTCCGTCCCATTCGTACCGGCTGCACGAGGCGTCGCTCTTCAGCTCCGCCCCCAACCTGTACGCCTACCCCGCGTCGGCTGCCCTGGCCTCGGTGTCGCAGGCTGTGGATCAGCTACACAACTCCGGCGGCTCCTCCTCGTCCTCCTCCATCAGGCACACGCGTGCCGCCGGACCGTACTCCGCCTCTCTGAGCATGCTGCAGAAAAGCAACGCTATGGGGCTGATGGGCCAATCGGCCACCTCGCACTGCCAGCAGCAGCAGCAGCTTCCCGGGCAGCCGTATCCCCTCAGCCAGAGGAAACTCAACCAGTACCCTTACCTGTGACACACCTGATCACAAAGCACAGCAAACCTGATTATGGGACTGTAGGTTTTTTTTTTCCCCCTCAACGTTGTTTTTAATACTAGTTCGTTTTTTATTAACGTTGATTTTAAAGCAGCTTAAGTTAACTGTCCGCGTGGCGTCGGTTTACAGCCGTTAATTGGAAGCGTGCAACTGTATAAAATGTTTTATTAGCACTTCTCTTGGTGTCCGAAAGACGCTTTTTTCACTTGCATCTCCATCACGCTCTCTATCGTACAGCTGACATAACGGTTCCCATATTCGGACGGGATTAGTTTCTCCGAGCGACTTCAGGAATGTTTTGACTCCATGATGGAACTTGAGACGCTGCAAAAGATGTAGAATCAGATGGATTGTTGTTTTTAAATGAAATGTGGGGAAGCATCTAATATTCAATGATGTAAAACAGATTAATTTATTTACCCCCCCAAAGAAGATTCAGTGTCCCCATGGTATTGTCGGATTAAAAAAAATCAAATGAGCAGAGTCAAATGATCATGAGCAAATGAAATCAGACGAGATCCTGTATATGTAACATAATCCTGTCCGAATAGGGTTTTGTTTTTGTTTTTTTTTTCTACATGTTTTTACCGTTTATTTACAGGTGCCTTTGACTCTATTAGCACTTACGTTTTAATATTTTTAATGATGTGTGTTTCGTTCTGTTGCTTTTCTCTGTGTGTTTTTGTGTGTGTGTGTGTGTGTGTGTGTGTGTGTGTGTGTGTGTGTGTTTTAATGGATATTGTACTGACAGTTGCATGTCGTTTATGTAGAGTCCTAGGCGCTACATAGTGAACTGTTTTTAGGCTGCATCAGCGAAACGATTAGGCCGAGAGAATGATGATGCAACTACATGTTGTCGTAGGCTGGCGTTGGTATAAAGTGTCGGTCGTGCAGTCCGTGATGTCGATAAGCACTTAACGGTTAACGTGGAAGCGTGCGCTCCTAAACCCGTGCTCAGTAACAACGTGCGTTTGATTTCAAGCGGCAACAAACGAAGCCTGCTTTTCACCATGTTTCTTATTAGTGTACATTTTGCTCTGAGTAGAAGATGAGTGAATCGGTGCTTTTTAGCGCAATCCCACTTGTGCAATTGTGGCATGGTGGCTGTTTTTACTCTTGCGATCAGAATGTGGAGTGTAAAGTAGACCATGGGGAAAAAAAAAAAATATCTATATATATATATATATATATACATATTGTATATGCACAATAAACATTTTTCAGTGTACATGCGACCGTTTGTGTTCTGTGTATCCCGAATGAAGCTGTGTTTTTATGTATGAGGAAATGGGGTTTGTTTGACAGCTATTTTAGAAATTTGTGAAATTATTATTATTATAAAAAAAAAAATCTGACTAGTTTAAAAATAAATAAGAGTTGCAGAATAACAAAGACTGGAACCATTCCATGGGAATTAACCTGCAATTAATGGGAATAAACTGCGAATTTGCATAATCATGGGACACGTAACATAATGGAATTGAGGTGTTGGGCAACAAAATTATAGCGTTGCCCTCTTTTTTCCACAATTGTAATTTTTCAGATGTTCCCATGGCAGGTTTATTGGAAAATATCCACCCCATTGCAACCCAGTACACAACTGAAGTTGTACCAGAGACATTTGGAGGTAAATATGTATAGAAAGAACAAACACCTAGCAGATTGACATTTAACTTCTCTTTTCCTTTATATTGCATATAAAAATGTGATTGTTTTCTTAAAAGAAAAAATTATAAGGAGCCCATTGGATAATTGTTAATGATCCTGGAAACAAAATATGCCTGGTTAAACAATCTAACCCATATCTAATCCTAACCTAGTTCTCATCTCCGCCGTCAAAGTTAACTTACTCTTGATGGTTTGGCCTAAAAGACTGTTACGAGTGCACAGCAATGAGGATCGGGAGGAAAGCGAACCGCCAAACCACACGATCCCCACCAACCGAGACGGCTTTATTGAGGACTCGAACCCCTCCTGGTACGTGTGTCCATTTTGTTCATAATCACATTGTCATTTCTCATCACAATTCATTTGTATTCTAATATATATTTCATTTCTATATTTATTTATTTATTTCTGTTGGGCAAGTGAGTGGTGAAGGAAACGCATCTGAGATAATGAGGGGGGAAATCTTAGGAGGAACCAAATGAAAATGAAACTCATCCTCATCTGAGTGTTGGATGCTTATTATTATTATTATTATTTTGTAAACCAGTAAATTCTTTTAAGTCTATGAAAAACTGCTCTATACCAGGATATGGATCTGTGTGAAGGTGCTTGACGTATTGTTTAATGATATCTATTGTGTTTAGATCTGTATTCATTTAAATAACGTGTATTATAGGTTCAGTGTGTAAAACGCAACCAAAGCCCTTAATTATAATATACTATTTAATATAATAATAATAATTCCTTCCAATAAACTATGGGGACAACAGTGTTTGTAGTCACAAGGTACGGATTGCCAAATCCAAAAGACTTTTATTTGCCGAAGGTTTTACAAAATTGTCCCCGCCATCAAATAAGTAAACAAACCCGACGGAATCCTTCGCGTTCTCTCATCTCCGGGTCAACACCGCCGCGTCGACTCGCAGGAGGTGCGTTAATTAGTTCAGGTGTGTTCGGGCACAACAAGAAAAATGGTGCACATTTCGGTGAGGCAACTCCCGGCGAATTAGTCAATAAATCCGACCCGATTCGGGGTGAATTGCCGCCACCTGCCGAGCCGAATCGAATCCGAGTTTACTGATCTAATTTCGCGCATTATGCTGAGAGAGATTTTCCAAAAAGAGTATAATATATAGATATATATATATATATAGTATATATATATATATATATATATATATATATATAGATATATAATATATATATATATATCATAGATATATATATATATATATATATATATATATATATATATATATATATATATATATATATATATATATACACACACTCATGTCGGTGCGCACTATGGATTAAAATAATCTGTTTTAATTGGTACCAGGAAAGCGCAAAAAGCATTGGGACACCAGACTGATAACGTGCTTTACTTGGATTGGAGTGATGTGCTTATTAAACATCATTGGGACGATATGAACACAGATTGCCTGTGAGTTCAGGAAAAACAGAAAAAGATTATTATTGTTGTTGTTGTTGTACTCTTCCAATACGTTTCTTGACGTTTGTTTGCGTAGAAAGAACTTTGTTTGCGTGAGAAATGTACTGTTAAAGGCCATATCGTGTCTCCACAATGAGCCCGACTGGTGTTTCCTACAGTGATTTAAACGAATTGTAAATACATCACTCCGATCGTTGTTTTCACGAGAACGACCGAACTCGTTACAGAGCTCGTTACGGCTGCAAATGAGAGTAGTTTACTAAAAGCAATCAGAAAGTAGAGCAGGGTCGTAGTCACTCGGGGGGCATTTGCGTGGCCATGACCTGTACATTATGTTCGTCCAAATGGCTTCGCTTCCTTTTTGTTTTTTATTCGTAACAGAATTATTTCTATCCTGGATCCAGGATCTGCGCTGTTAGAGACGCGTTACTGTCTTTCGAAAGAGAAAAGAAATCAATATTGGGGTGGTGCGCGATGTTACTATGTCTCAGAGTCCCCATTTCTCTGGGTACCAAAAGTATGTGGACACCGTCATCACATCACATGCTTTTTTTTTTTTCCCCCCCCCCTCAAGATCAAGTGATATTTTTTTTGATGGTACAATAACATCTGGGAGCTGATTATTTATTTATTTGTTTGTTTGTTTATTCATTCCTAGCCCTGACTGCTGATTCATACCGTCACTCACTGAGCTGTCAGTGATATGTGCCGTCACACAGTGTGATGCACATCTTTAGATTTTAAATGTTATTATTATTATTGTTGTTGTTGTTGTTGTTATTATTATTATTATGAATGTTCCCGCTTCTTGCACCTTGATTGCTGATTTCTCATTGAAAATCTACATCCACATCTCTGTTAAAAGCAACATGGAATCATCTCTTCCGTCTTTGAGGTTAACGAGTTCCACCCCCCCTCCCCCTATAATGCACACCACTAATTCATTCAAAAATGAAGCAGAGCTACTGGATGAGTAATGATCACGATTCATATTTATATATAGGTGTATGTATATAGATATGATTATATATGGGTCTAGAAAGCTATTTTTCTGAATTGAATTTAATGTCGTGGATTCATTTGTTGAAAGAAAAGGTCTTCACCCCCTACCGGACGCCTTAATACCCTCCAATTGGATTATCCGTGTTTCCGGATTAGAGTTAGGGACCCCACAAACGCCTGATGAATAGCAGTGTTTATTAAAACAAGCACCATTCGAAATGAAAACAGATTCATCATATCCTCGTATCGAGGAGGCACAAAACTTTACCCTCATGCAAAGTTCACTGCAAAAATGTACAGGTAATCTTTATTGCAGAGAAGATCCCAATCCTTTAAATATTTAATGTACTTAACACTCTGTATAATCCCTTTTTTTTTTCTTATTGCACCCTATCCCCTTTCATGATATTCTTATTAAATGTTATTTATTGGTATATTGTAAAGAATTCTTTGCTCCCTGGTTGTTGTGCCTTTGCCACAGTTTGGTTACAATTTTTTTTTTTTTTTTTCCTTGCTCAATCGAAGGTAAACTTCACTGTCCTTTTTTTTTCTTCTTCTTTTCTTTCTTAGGCCGTTATATTCAGTACAGCAGCGTCTGTTCATAAAACCACACTCCCTTTAGAAAATGAAACATAGTAAAAACCATAGTGGTATAAAACGACACCAGAGAGGAGACGAAATAAAAATGCGCTTGTGTATCAGATCACGAAGATAGTTCGCGTTCTTGTGTGTGTTTGTGTTGTATTTTTTTTTTGTTGTTGTTTTTTTTTTTAAATATGAACCATGTAATTTCAAAGTTCCCCCCTTTTTCTATGTCCGGATTCCCATTTATTGACACGAGCGTGTTTCACAGCGCTCAGGAAACACGAGCGAGACGTCACCCGATGAGTCACGGCACACCTGCTGCTCGGATCGAGTCTCTGCACGCCGCGTCTCGGAAGATCAGAGCGAGTGCACCGCCGTCCTCATACCGTCGTGACCCTCATGACCACCTCGCGGTTGGAGTTGGAGGCGAGGCGTGCTTCGCTGGGTCTGATCTGACTCAGGATGTGCAGGATGGTATAGCCGCAGTGGTGGTTGAGGATAGTCCTGAGCCTCCGTATGCGCTGGTTCCTCCGGCTGCCACCGCCCAGGCTGTGAGGGTTGGAGCGTGAGCCACGCGCCGTCGCCTTACTGCTCGAGCTAATCGGCTCCCCCAAGTCCTTGGCCTTTTCATAGTTCAATACTTTCCACTGCTGATTGACAGCTTGCCAGCGTTTAAAGATCCGGTAGACCGATGAACCTTCGTGGATGATTAGACCTGCAGGAAATTTGGATTAACAAGAGTTCAGACGAGGGCCAGGATCGGAAATCTCCCCTCATTAATAAGTGGATTTCACCCGATAATCTTATTCTTGTTTATTTAATTGTCTGGAATGATCTTATTTATCATAGAACATTTCAGAGGAATGACACCCAACTGATGCATACTTAAATGAGGAGTAATTATGAAGAGATAGATGGATGAATGTTTGGATGGATAGATAGATGTTTGGATGGATAGATGGATGAATATTTATATGGATGGATGGATGAATATTTGAATGGAAGGAGGGATGGATGGATGAATATTTGAATGGGTGTATGGATGGATGAATGATTGTTTAAAAGAACGGGTTGATGGACAGTTTGATGAGTGAATGGTTGTTTGAATGAACATATGGCAAGATGGATGGAAAGATAGACAGGTTCATGGATGGATGGATGAATAGTTGACTTGGATGGGTTGGTCAATTGGTTGGATGGATGGATGGATGAGTAGTTGGATGGATAACTGTTTGAAAAGATGGGGTGATGAACAGCATGATGTATTCATCTTTTTGGAGTAGACATGATGGATGGACAGATATCGATAGATAGAACAAGTTTAAAAAGATGGATTGTTGGATGGATGGATTTATCAGTGGATAGCTGGACGGTTGGAGGCGCAGTGTATTAAACAAAGAGCGGTTGCACAGAGAGAGAGAGAGAGAGAGAGAGAGAGAGAGAATGGACAGAATACTTCTGCAATTAGCAATTCATTCTGTAGCGTTAAAGACAATGCATTGTGGGTAATATGAAGTATGTAGTGTTGAACTTTATCATACATCACTACAGAACTGGACTAAACTGGTTTTCTGTTAGTTTTGCTGAAAGAAATTCGCAGTTTCATGTAATCGTAATCATCCGACCCGATGGACCTTCGCACCGAAGCGGCAGAACGCTAATGGCCGGCGGGCCTCGCTAACGAGCGCGGTAAAGGTCATCCCGGCGGTGTGTTTAATTACATCGCTTTCTGCCCTCACCTATGCACACGATGTCCATGAAGCCGTACATGCCGTAGCAGATCTGGAAGAGCAGGTCCTGACGCTGCCACTTTGCCGAGGGGCTGAGCGACGACCACACCAGCCACGAGATGCTGGCGATGAGGAAGAGCGAGCCGAGGATGATGGCCGCGATCTGCACCTTCTCGATCACGGTCAGAGAGATGGCCTGCCACTGAAACGCAAAACGCCACGCAACGTCGGTTCATTTGTGTGACAAAACGTGCCAAAAAAAAAGGACACAGCTGCCTCCTTTATCACACGTGTGTCATATTCCAGAACATAACCATATTAATGTTTGTCACTTTTACTCTTCTTTATACAGACTTGTTTGTACATTCTGTGTTCGGAGAAATACATCAGAGCTGAAGGTCAACGGCGAGACGGCACCAGGATTTATCGCAAAGGTGTGTAACGTGGTTATTATGTAATATTATAGAAAGTCTTCTGGTATTTAATGCAGTTTATAGAACAAATGCACAAACTTGTGGGTGTCGTAATACTCGACAATGACTCATTTGCCTAATTGTCGTACTTGGGGCTGGCACGATTCCAGTTATCGACCCCCCCCGTGTTCTGTTTTAGTCGGGAAATCCATTATGGGCAAAGTGAATCATAGATCACATGCAACTGTCTTGTAATCGAAGGACGTTTCAAAGAAGATGAAGTAACCGAATATTTATGGATTATGCCGAGTGGTGTTGGAAAGTGGGCAGGGGAGAGAGAGCCTTATTATTATTATTTTTTTTATTTTTTTTACACATGCAAAATTCGGATTGTCTTGTCTCTTACCTGTAGGGGGTTTTTGGTGCTGATTGCCAGCACTTGGTATTTAAAGTAGCAGAGTTCGCAGCTCCACGAGCCCCTCTCGCTGATCCAGCGGATGAGACACGGCTGATGGGTGCAGCGCACCGAGCCGTCACAGCGGCATGGACTCAGCAGCTCCCCCTGATGGAGGAAAAAAAAGCAACATAATAGTGACTAAGAACATGGGCCTGTGTTACAAAACAAATAGTTTTTATAATAGTTGTCTTTTACCGAATGCAAAACTATTGATACTGGTCTCCGAAACGAATCCCCCTCCAGACAAACGATTAATTTTGCATTATGAGACGCCTTTCTCTCGCCAGCACAAGGCTGCTTCAAAGGATAATGTTAGCAATTCTCTCTTGTCGACGTGCTTGCTGACACGTGCACATTAACGTTAAATTATTAACAAATGACCGTATACTACCCCATACCGATCAATATTCTTTAAAACATCTGGGTCGGCTACTCCCATGTCTCAACTTACAATCTTTTTTAGTATACAGTGGTGTCATCGGAAAGCATTTCATCGTTATTCAGAGACAAACCGTATTACACCAAGCGCTCCATTGGATTCTCGAACTGGTTAAACTCCTATTGATGTCCATAAATGGGTTCTGATTATTTATTTATTATGTACGGTATGTAGTGTGCGTGTATGTATAATAATACTAATGTATACATTGTTTAATAGTATTGTAATGCTCAGATTGGACTCTTTTTCCAGCATGACTCTGAGGACAAGAACAGACTTAGCAGAGCGTGCCCTCAAACAGCAGATATCTGAGCTTCACCCAGTGGATTCGCCCCCAGCTGTGAGCCACCATTATGGCATCTGTTCACACCTGATATAGAGCCAATCCCACATGATGTCGCTAAGTAACCAGGTAGGAAAGAATGAATTCTACTCCTCATAAACCCAAAAGGAGACGCTACTTTATGTAGTTGTTTGAAGGTTTCTTACATTGCTGTATGTTTTTGTACGTAGCCAGTTATTAATAGCTGCAAAAAAAAAAAATGTCCTACATCGTAAAGGAAAATCTCGGTCTGCATCCAGTGTAGCGGGTTATGGATCCTATTCAGCGACGGCAGGTTATGGGGATATTTATTAAAAAAAAAAAAAACGAGGTAAATCTTGGAGTTTACATTGTGGTGTATGTATATCTCAACAAGATTGTCAGAAACCACCTTTAAAAACATACACCCTCTGTTAATCCTGTTAATATACCATAAAATTACTATCCGATTCCATATGTAGTCCTCATATGCTGTACTTATAACCTGCACTCTTCCCGGATGGTGTTTTGCTATATTTTGGTGATTTCCTTTATTCAGCCATAAAGGCATTAGTAAAGTCAGGTACATGTGTGTGTTCCATTAGTCGTTTGATCTCCCACTACAACCCGTGTAAACCATATCATCGTGGAGCTGGCTTGGGGGCATTGTCATTCTGGAACAGGTTTGGATATCCTGGTTCAAGTGATGGGATTAATTTTTTTTCATGCCGTATTATCCGATGATCCTCTAAAACTGTGCAAGAGGAACTACATCTTGCCGTGTTCCAATACTTTTTGTCTATAGTTCATATTTGAGCGAGAAATACATAGTATTTCAAATAGTCTTCAAATAATGCAACATGAACTTAGAAGCTAATAATACTAATAGAAACGTGTATTAATGAGAAGGATTTGAAATATTTAATAGGAGTAACCTTTTAATGAGTATAATTATTGCATGTTCACATTAGTCACTGCACACTAACAAAATGGCTCCTTACACTCATTAGATTTATGCATATGAAATAAGGCTCCAGCTTCACATGCAAATTTCAGCGTGATATCAAAGTGTTAAATGCTGTCCGAGCCGAGCTCACGCAAGAAGAAGAACAGAATTGTGCGTAACACTTGTCCAACCTGTGAGTAGCACTTATTTCTCTATTTTTGCCCGAGGCCTGAATAGCAATGTGCGCAATTTGAATATTAAATCCTCCGTGTGCGTGTGTAACTCGACTCAAATCCACCATACTGTGGCCACGGTGACCGTCAAATACTTAAACCCGGGTCCTGCCCCCTGTATTTAAATCCACGTGCTATTTTGTAAGACTGGATGTACGAGACGAGATATTGCTCATAACGTTGTTCATGTGCAGCAGGAAATCGCACGCTGCAGCCGACATTGAGGCCTGACTGTAGCCGCAGCACAGGGTTTGTTTGCAGCGGATTGAGTAATGCCAAGAACATGCAGGTTAATAAGAGTTGAGCTGTTCGTGCTTCCCTCCTACATTCAGCCCAACCAATCAATACTCGTATCAAACCCATCAGACACGAATTCCCCCGGCACTGGAAAAACTCCATTCTAGTATTTCCTGTAAGTTCAACGTGCTCTAGAAAGGTTCACGTGGGCTATTGAGTTGGTTAGAATGTACTGTAGGTGCACTGGGGTATAGAATTGGTTTATTGGCTTCTTATGGAATTGCTAGTTCTAGATTTGGCTATAGAGAACGGTAAAATTAGTTAGAATGGTTTGCACGTCTAGTGCGATGTAGAATTGTTTGGTTCTAGTTTGTTTATTAGAATATAAAATTATTTTGATGATAAAATTAGATTATGAAACATGCTAGGATTAGTTGTACATCTATTGGGAAACTGTTGCTGTGGGTTGTGGAATTGGTGGCAGGACTGTTGCCGTCTAAATCGCAGTCTGTTTGGGTTATAGAATTAGTCGTAGGCTGTAGAATTTATTTCTTAAAGTCTTTTGGGATGTCAAATTGGTCGCCAGTGCTTTTTTGGCTTTGACCATTGGTTCCACGTCTATTGGGTTCAGGGACTGACTGCATGGACTTTTAAAATGAAATAACATTTTTAAAAAGTCATTTAAATGACATCAGAAGTATCTCGATCTAATCTAATCTAAAGACCCAAATGTTTGTGACTGTAATTAGGCAGACGGCATATTTCTATTTTACAGTTAACACAAGAACAATTTCCCCTATAGGCATCTCGCTGATTCCCTCCGTTACTGTTCCTGCTTTTAATGAGCAACTCATTTAGAATGTCATTAGGACGTGTGCGTGATCAGTTAATAAGTTCCTCAAAAGATTCCCGTTTCCTTATTTAATTCTCGATCATTTTGTCGGACTATTGGTAATAATCGTGATTTTTTTAACTGCAATAAAAGCATTTTGCTTGTTGATGCATCTAAAGAAATGTTTGTATCCATTTACCTTTCCAAGATGAAGTATATATAAATATTAACTAGTATTGGATATTTGAATTTCTCCTACAAATGACATGTTCATGCAACCACTAATGCTAAAGCAGTATTGAAGTCAAAACATTTTGATTCATTTTGTATAACATATACCCATCCATCCATCCAACCCATCCATTCACCCAATCAAATCCATCCATCCACCCAACCAAAGCCATTCATCCAACCAACCTATCCATCCATCATCCAGCCATCCATCCAACCCATCCATTCATCCACCCAACCCATCCATTCACCCAAACAAACCCATCCAACCAAATTCATCCATCCACCCAACCAATGCCATTCATCCACCCAACCAACCATCCAACCAAACCAATTATCCATCCAACCCATCCATCCATCATCCAGCCATCCATCCAACCCATCCCATCCACCCAACCCATCCATTCACCCAAACAAACACATCCAACCAAATTCATCCATCCACCCAACCAAAGCCATTCATCCAACCCATCCATTCATCCACCCAACCTATCCATCCATCCAGCCATCCATTCATCCACCCAACCAAAGCCATTCATCCACCCAACCAACCATCCAACCAAACCAATTATCCACCCAACCCATCCATCCATTATCCAGCCATCCACCCAACCCATCCATTCACCCAAACAAACCCATCCAACCAAATTCATCCATCCACCCAACCAAAGCCATTCCAGCCATCCATCCACCCACCAAAGCCATTCATCCACCCAACCAACCATCCAACCAAACCAATTATCCACCCAACCCATCCATCCATCATCCAGCCATCCACCCAACCCATCCATTCAGCCAAACAAACACATCCAACCAAATTCATCCATCCACCCAACCAAAGCCATCCATCCACCCAACCCATCCATCCATTCATCCATCCATTGGGATTTGTGTGGTGCATGCTATAAAGAGACATAAAGAGACATAAACATATGTTGAGGTTTTATGAAGATTAAAGCTTTCTCTTGGGTAATTTTAGGATGGAAACTTTTTGTAAATGTAAATGTTTGTAAAGGGCTCCAAGACTTGATTGAATTCAATATCAAATTAAAAGTGGATGTACATCTTTGTAGAAATGAATATAAATTTATTCTTTTGTCTCTCTGTATATTATAAATAACCTATAACCACACCCTTTAAATGTAAATATAAATATATAAAATCTTATGTAATTCTTGGTCATAAATATCCTCTTCAGTATTATGGACATTAAAATACTTATCTCTAACAATACTTTATTGTTATATAAAAAGTTGATTAGGGATGTTTCTAAAATACCCTTTCGATTCGAAGATCTTTTCTGTACCTCTACGTACGAGCTGTTTTGTAATCAGTTACACGTGTTTGTGTGCTCTTTCCACCCGTGGCCAATCTCATCTCAGACGAGAGTTTCTGTGCCAGCTTTGATGAATCACAGCATTCGCACAATCCAGCAAATGGAAATAATTTTTTTTTTGGGGGGGGGGGGGAGAAAAATAATAAATAACAAAGGCTGATCTTTAACCATGTCACATCAAGGTTATAGTAGATTGCACAGCCAGCTGCAATCGCAGCACATATTGTACGTATCTCTCAGAGCCCTGCTCACTTCAAAACCTGAACACACAACAGAAGCAGAAGACCGATCGTGGCGGGATTACATCAAATCCCGACACATACGGCATAAAAAGTGGTCCGTGGCGCCGGTGGGGAGGAGGGGGGGCTAAGGGGACTATATGTTTGGTTGAGGAATGTGTCATTTGAAATGAAAAATAATTATTAAAAAAATAACTAGATGAATATAGAGACAAGGTGAATAGGTGGAAAACATATGGGAGGCTAGCTAGCAAAATCCTGCTTTTTATAAACATGAGAGAGAGAGAGAGAGAGAGAGAGAAAGCAATTTGTGGGCATTAATAGCATTGATCTGTTAACTGTGCAGCGCTGTTCTGAACCCCGACACATGAGGGAATTTGAGGTGTGATGAGAATGTAGAATATAAAACGCACTAAAGCTTGACAATAGCTCCTAGTGTTTTTTTTTATTGTCTCTTTTATCTCTCTTTTTTTTTTTGGGGTGGGGTGGGGGCGAGCACCAGATTTTATTCGCGTACTCTGTGTAAAGTGGGAATGCGAGAAAAGAAAAATAATGAAATTATCTGAAGGAAAAAAAAAAACCCCGTCCTGCATCTTCTAGCTCTCCAGTCTGCAAAGGCTCGCGTATAAAAGTCTCGTGTTACTTGTGGGAGTGAGAGAGACCCAGTCTAGTCAAACTAGACCAGCGAAGATTTGACAGTCGGTTGTTTTGCGACTGCACTGACTCATCCGCTCTCGTTCCATGTTCTTGTGTGACTAGGTTGTAGAGACGGAGAACGATGTACTGGCACGTATAATGACCGATTAAAGGCTACACGGGCGTCGCCTGGGGGGGGGCTACTATTTTTGCTCAAAGACTGTCGTAATTCTTAGAACGCGAACGCTCAATCATCTGACCACAGAAACCCATCATCAGTTCGTATTCTTTAATAATTGCTAAACTTGCCGTACTTCTTGATGATGTCATACGTCTTTTACAGTTCGGAGCATGAAGTCAGCACTTTCTATTTGATTGCTTGATTCTGATTGGTCAATAGATGATGATTAACAATTTTAATTCGTGTATACGTAATAGACAAGCGTATTATGACTTTGTGGTTCTTCCCGATACTGGTATATTGGACGTCTTTGTATGAGGGAGCATGAAATCTTCCCTTCCACTTGAACCGAGAGACCCAAACGTGCTCCACCATGACGGTGCACCTTTACACAAGTTGAAATGGAAGATCTTGAGTGGGCTGCTATTAATGCCTTACGCTTCATCATTTTATCTGTGCAACTCTCCTCATGTGGTTTGTTGCTTGTAGAACATGGCAACAAAAATCAATAGGGTAAAATTCAGCGCTTAATCATAGAATCACATTTACTGGTTGGCAACACGGTTCATTAATACAGATTTCGATCACTGTGATGCACAAACGCAGCTTCAATGTTATCATGGTTCCCATGCTTGATTGTTTCCCAACACTGATTACTCATTTCTGACTTGTTATAAATCCTCATGGTGTGTCTGTTACCACCCGGACCATTCCGTTGTTAGTCTCTTCTCAGGTTAATTTCATAATTTGACCAGGCATAACTTTATGACTGTAGATTAGACATAACATTATGGCCACCTGCCCTAAATATTGTGCTGTTCCTCCCATTGGTTGACAAAACAGTCCTGACCCATCCAGCATTAACAGCATTAAGAACCTCAGAAACTTGACAACAGGACCACATTGAACAGTCACGTCCCTGTCGCTGGTTCACCACTATTCCTTCTTTGTGTTTGATACACCGAGACTAAATATTTATTTTTGGCGATTCCCTGACCCGTCACAGTTTGTCAAATTTACGCTTGGCTATTTTTCCTGCTTTAAACACATCCACATTGAGGACGAAGTGTTTACTTGCTGCCTAATAGATACTAGGGAGATGTTACTGGCATTAGGCTCTGGACTGGAAGGCCTAAACTGCTCAGTTGTAAGTCGCTCTGGATATTGTCGTCTGCCAATTGGTGTAAATGTAAGCAGACCTATTAACAGGTGCCATGATGGAGAGATTAATCAGTGCTATTACCCATGTTATTGTTTTTGGGCTTTTCCTAAAAGAGTAAATGAAATGTACATTTCTTGGGTTGTGGCTCACACCGGACATGGTCTCATGGTCTGAGAAATTTAGGATGACCCACTCCCACTGTGCTTAAATTTAAGTTTCAGCCCCCAAGTGACTTTGCTCGCCAGGAGTTGTTTCAGCAAAGTAACTTGGGGGCTGAAACTTAAATGCCAATACGGGATTCCTAGAAGAAATCCATAAAGATCTATAGAGATATCACAGGGACTCTGGCTCGATATCTCGTTATAAATGCTTACGTTAACAATAAAACTGCCATCCCAATTAGACTTCTTTTTTGTTCCTCACCCTATGAGCAGGTCCCAGTTTTCTCTTCCTCTACCACCTTCTCCTCTTTTTTTTTTCTTCTCCAGTCCACAAACCACAATCGCCACAGCATGATTCATCTCGCTCTGTTTGTTTACCAGTTGTGCATGCCGTTGACGTCATGTTCTATACTACTGCGTCGTGGCCTACAATTTAATAGGTCTCGTCATCGTAACGTCTACATACAGTACATGTCACACACTGTGATGATATAAAACCGCTGAAATCACAGTTAATAGACGCTCGGAGAGCATCTGCTCGAATGTACTCGCCTGTAAATAGTTTCTTAATGTATAAACCTTGTTTTATCTCTCCCATTTACCACATGGCAACGCCTGCGTTATTTATCTTCTTCTGATCTTCTATGAGCCTGGACACACTGGCAGTTGGTTAATGAAGACTGATATTCCAAAGCGCACCGTTCATTGACTAATCATGTTTACGGAGATAATTTGACACACAGGAAGCCGACGGGATTTTCTCACCTGTTGGGACTTTATCAGTATAATTTAATAACGGTCTCGGCATGATCAAAGACAGCGATTACGGACGCAGGACCTGGCATCTAATGCTTTATCAAGGACATCAGGCAGCGGAAATTAGATTCTCGGTACGGGGGGGGTTCGGGGGGGGGGGGGGGGGGGGGGGGGGTCCAAGATTTCTGTTAGAGATTCTTATTTATTGGACTCACACCAAAGCCCCACCCACAATGGTATCGTTGCCATACCTTGGAGAGGACGAGTACAACATTTTGTCTGGATTTATCGTTATTTTATATACAGAACTGACATCCAAACCGATCATACATTAGACAATCTTTACTGACTTAAGGCGCATCTGTTCTTTCACGTCTTGGCCCGTACACCAAACATCTATTCACCGTCCTGTCTGTAACACAAACAGCGTGTCATCCATCTGCCAGGCCTCCTGAAATCAAAGGCGTGTTATTCTCCGTCCTAATAAGGACATTCCTCTGATTGGCAGAACCGCTTCGAAATAAAGTGGACGCCGGGAGAATAGAAGGATAGAACAATGTGGAGCGATCTAACGGATCGGGATGAATCCTGATGTGTGGAGGATTTTTAGAAAAGTCCCAAGCATCCCATTCAATGTTAATATCTATGAAGATAAGACGGCATCTATAAAGAAGACGGCTCATCATGGCATTATTATTTTTCTGAAAATACGTGACAATGCTCGAGGCATTTAGGACCAAATTTAGGCGTCTATACTCTCATAGTCACTCTGTAGTTAGTCAGAGTAGGTGCTAAATAATTCCCTTTACACCACAGTGCTGCTGAATTCTCCATTCTGATTTGCTGCTGATCTATTCGCTCCGACCGACGTCTCGGATGTAATTCCAACGTGTAATTTTCCGTTTCTCTCAATCCCTTATTCTTCCTAATCTCAACAATATCCATAGTCTCAAAGAAATGACACTTTTCCACTTAGCCAGGAAACAAACGTATAAGCATGATGTAAGGAGTCTCCAGTGTCAGCACATTTTCATAATTGACAAATTCGTCCGTTCACAGATATAAACAGATGATATCTTTTATTTGATTTAATTGTAGCACATTACTGTCATTGTTAAAACACATGACGAACACACTCCATTATGTGCTGCTGTTGGAAAACAGTCAAATTTAGCCTGCCATTACACTACACTGGTACCCGAATTTTAATGGAGTGTAAGGAGTTAATCGTTAATCTTATTGTATAATTTGATGAATTTGCATAGTCGTCCCTGAACAGAAATGTTCTAAATTATGGAAGGTTATTTTCCTCTTGTGTGTGTTTTGAAATGTAATGTTCAACAAATGTGAACGTAAGATGACTTTTTGCTGAACTAAGAAACTGTTTACTGTAATTATCGGTGACAAAATTTTTCACTGAGAAACCAAAATCCAAGGCTAATGTGTGTGTGTGTGTGTGTGTGTGTGTGTGTGTGTGTGTTTGTGTGTGTGTGTCTGGGTTGCCAGATTGAGAACACATCAGATCCCACACAATGAGTCATTTTTTTTGTTTCCCCAGATGGGATAGATGATGACTGAATTGTTACTGAAAATGACATTAAAATGTGTAAAATCGCACATGAAGGCAGATTGTTTGTGTAGAATTGCAAAGGAAGGAGTATTGTTTAGATTCGCATGTGAAAGTGAGTTGTTTGCCTAGCATCACAGGACAAACGTACATTTGGTCTCGAAGCGCAAACGAATGTAAATTTTGTCTGGAATTACATGTGCATGCTGTCTAAAATCATGCGCATGAAGGTAAATTGTTTATATAGAATTGCAAACGAAGGCAAATATATTTTTTCTACAATCATGTGGAAAGAAATGACACATTACTGTTATTATAAATAACAGGGATATAATCAAATGACCTGGTTTCCTCTCCGATTCAGAAATGATATCTTTATATACAGGTTAAATAAGAGGCACTATACAATACCGTGTGTGTGCTGGTGTGTGGTGGTGGGGGGGGGGGTTCTTTGTGCTGCATTTCCTCATGACACTTGCACTATACTGAATTAACACCTGCACGTGCACACATCTGGGCAGCAGCGGTTGTTCATGCATGGATGCATGTGTTAATTCAGTACTAGGGGTTTATCTGTGATCGCTCGTCCAGACAGATAGGCCCGAAAAGCCTTTCCATGTAAACAAAAGGAGCGTGTTTATTTAGCACCGTCCGTCCTTTTCTTTTGTCTGACTCACACGGAGATATCAATATGAGCAAACAAAAAAAAAAAAAACAATGTAGGGGGAAAAAACATCCCAGATCAGCTGTCAGATTTCGTCTCGCAGAAAAAAAAAAAATTCTGGAGTATGATTGTAATGATGGGACAGGATCAGATCAGAGCCGCACACAATAGGCCGCGTTTCATTAACGGCATTAACCTTTGCATTATTGATGTAGCAGGAGTCTGGGAGCCAATCAGCGAACTGTGTTCATGCGTGATCCGAGCATTCTGGCCAATCACAGTCGATCTAGATGTGTGTTTCCGTGTGCCTTTGATGAATCACGGAATTCACATGATCACAGAAAAAAATCGGTGGAGAAAATGACGATCAATAATATACAATAGTATTGTGCAATATCAATCTTAATGATCCACCTGCTGATGGACATTTCTTTTATTTATTTATTTTTTTTTAGAAATAAATAATACACGCCCAACGTGTAAATTATTCAACTGTCTATACATAAATGTGTGTATGTGCGCGCGCATGTGTGTATAATATCTATCTATCTATATATCTATATATCTATCTATCTATCTATATATCTATCTATATATATATATATATATATATTATATATATATATATATATATATATATATATATATATATATATATATATGCATTAGTTTTACCTGCTCAGGTCCTTGGAAGCAGATGCGGCACTGTGGTGTGCGAGTTCCGCTGCTCATGGACACGTTGTCCGCGCTCGCGTGCATTCGCGCGTCCCGCTCGTCCAGTCCGCCCGACGCCGCCGCGCTCCGCCTCGCGCCCGCGTCGCTGCCGTAGTACTCCTCGGCGTCGTGGTCTTGGTCTCCGGCGCATCGGGAGAACGCGCGCCACCCGCAGCCGCCCACAGTGCTCAGGCCCCGCATGCTCGCGCCGCCTGCGTCCACGCCGGGCTGCCGAGGACCGGACCGCATGAACACCAGGAGCTTCAGCTCGTTAAAAAACATGCGGATCCGGTTCTTGAACATCTTTCACTACATGCGTGTGGAGTGCGCCAGAAGTGAAATAAGGGGGGGGGACGCGTGGATTATTGTATTGGCATAAATGATTATTATTAATATTATTATTAATATTCCTGGTGTGTAATCTTGAGCTCCGTGACACGTTACTCAGGGAGTAAATGGGGAAAAAGAGTGTAAATATCACATTACGGTCCGAGACAGTCTAGAGCGCTTTAGTTGCTGTCTGATGGCATGTTGGTGCGGACGAGAGATTTTCCGGCCCGGAAGCCCAAAAAAGCGTGAGGCGCTCTTTAAAATGTTTGTGTCTAAATAAGAGCAAGCGCGTCTCTGCCTCAAAGCACAACAGCGATCCAAAGGTTCTGTCCCGTCTTACTGGAGCAACAACAAAAAAAAAAACCGTGTCAATTCCCTGATCTGGTGTTTAAACCAAAAAAAAGACCCTGGAGATGTGATCCGAGTATCACAAACACGTCAAGATAAGCAAAAAGTCATGTCATTACTCCCACAGTCATGTCATTACTCAAAACCAGTGCAGGAGAACAGGATGATCAGGGTCACACACGTCCCTTACGACGGCTCATAACTGTTATTTGATCATGACGAATCCTTCAGCTCGTTTCCTGGCCATTTTCTCATCGATGTGTGTGGACATGTTTTGACGCCACCTCCCATCCGACCAGCCCCGGACTCCGGCTGCCTCGAGCATGCATTTTTATACATATAGAGAAAATAATGTTAAAACAGCACAAAAACCCGACGATAAAATCGAGGCCCAAAACCTCTTCACAAAAACACAAAATCCCACCAGCTCGTTTCGGTTTTGTTGTCCATCACCATCCCGCCCTTAAAGCGGCCCGTCGAGATCGTGCGTCGTTCAAAAGAAAGATGGACGCAAAAAAAAAATCAAAAGAGGGAGGAAAAAACGGAACCGCGCGCAATCCGATCAATCCTGGTGTCTTCTCGTCCGTGCATGTGATGCGTCTTACACACGTCCGGAGTCTCCGGGAATAAAATCATGGCAGCGTTTTTTTTTTTTTTTTTTTTTTTTTTTTTTTTTTTTTTTTTTTACAAGCTATTTTTTTTTTCTCTCCTTACTTGAAAATGGACGTCTTGCCAAAAATGAGTCAGAGCATCGCTCGGGTACATGGCGTGCGTGCTGGCAGGAGGAACATCACATTTACTCATTCACGCTCATATTTCGGTTCTGCTGCGCTTCGCGATAAAGAGCTGAAAGCGGAATTGTGCTGATTTTCTGTGCGGATTTTTTGGGGGGGTTTTTTGACAGGCGCCGCTGTCCGAGGTGCTGATCTGTCTGTGTGACGCGCTGCTCACGTGTTCAAGACCCGGGAAATATGACCAGAGAGAGAGAGAGGGAGAGGGAGGACAGTCCCTCAAATGGCTTTTAGATAAGTAGTGCACTATGTAGGGAGCAGCTGCTATTGTTTTATATGTGACAGAGCTCTCAGAGACAATGCACTGAACTGTAACTAAATCTATATCTGTTTTATCTTCATTTTATATTTATTTGCATCCAATTGGGAAAAATTTGTACACACAAAGATTGAAAAAAATGGTGAAATTGTATATTTTAACATATAAATTTCACTTTGCATTTTAGTAAAACAGCAATAAACCTGCTTGCTATTAAGAAAAAACCCACATTAGTAATCTCAGGTACAATTTATCATGAAAATTAGTTGTAGAAACTGTTGCAGATGGTTTTCAGACTTTGTCTCGTTTTTTAATTGCAGCAAACACAAATTTTGTTTATTTTTTTATATATTAAAATATACAATTGTTGGAGAAGTTTATCAGGAGTGATTTGTGATAGAAGCGTATCTGCAAGAGTGAAAACACGTTTATTGGATTATGGTGAGACTTTCATGGTGTTTGGTTTAGAGACATTCAAAAAGACAGGAGGCGGAGCTGAAGATGCTGAGATTTTCTTTGGGAGTGACAAGGATGGACCGGGTTGGAAATGAGTTTATTAGCGGGACCGTGCATGCAGGCCAGGTGAAGAGACATGGTGAAGGAGTGAGATTAAAGGGCACGAAAACTTTATTGGGGCTTTTTCAGTCATATTTGCTTGTTATACAAATTGCTACCACAAAAATGGAGGTGCACAATTTTATAGGATGTCATTGGATGTGTTAACATTTATAAATGTTCCCTTTGGACTAGGAGACCCAAACCTGTGATACCCCAGTACACAAAACAAGCTCCTTGACGACATTTCTCACTTGATTTACAGAGAATATAGAGTGAATAATATATCGTAACAGTGTAAATGTAATATTTTTTGACTATATATTTCTATGCTACTTTCCCTACACAGAGCCTGGAGCCTATTCCAAAGAACCTGGGATACAAGCAGAGGTGCCACACATTCCTACAGAAGATGGGATTCGTAGCCTTAATTACACAGATGTAAGTCAAACATACTCGCTAATTACATTTCATAAAAGCATGTCTGGGGTTTTAATGACTTTAGTTATTTAGTTCTATATTTTCTTCACAGTGGGGAAAAAGTATAAAAACATATGTACTGTATACTCTACCCTGATTGGTGGCTCTGTGTCCAGTTTTTATCCACTCAAGTAAAAAGTAATGACACATTTTGCAAAATGTAGTTGAGTAAAAAGTCTGTGTGTGTGTGTGTATGTGTATGTATATATATATATATATATATATATATATATATATATATATATATATATATATATATATATATATATATAAAAATCATAGACTAAATACAAAAACTTACATTTACTTTGTTGTTGTCCACCATTGTTTAGTTGTTTACATTTAGTTTTCTCCACTTTAACTCCACTACAGTTTGTGTATTTTGTCCAACACTGTATTTAAACACAGAGTACTTTTTTTTACGTTTGGTGTAATTGTCATTTAGAATTAATGAAATGTTTTTTTTTATATATGTTTATTTATGAAGCTTACTTAAGGTTAAGAATCGAAATCTGCTGTACACCTATTTTACATCGGTATCTTACGATTCTCAGGAAATGATTCGTTCATTCTCTTTATTTATGCTCGATCTCTTGAGAAGGTTCACACGCGGTGAAATGATTTTATTTTCCTCCGACGTCATTGTTCTGCTCATATCTCAACATATTTGGCAGATCATCAATTGAAGATTAATCTCAGCAAATCTGATCCGCTGTTTATCCCGAGTGATTTATCTCCACTTCAAGATCTTATCTCACCTTCACTCGCTTCATGCAACCGCTTCGTCTCCACAGACAATTTCTTCTTTTACATCATAAGGAGCATTTGTTCATTTTCTGTCCACGCAGGTCCTTGTTCTGTCCATCATCGTCTCCAAACTGGAATACAGTAACTTTCTCCTGGCAGGTCTGTTTCTGAAACACACTGAACCTCCACAACAGGTCCAGAATGCAGCTGCACTTTTGTAAATCCCTTTATATAATGACATCTGCCAAATGCCGTCAATGTAAATGTATATAATCATTATAGATGTTAGAAAAGCTTTTTATGTCATCATAACCTGCACATGGAATAGGAATGGATTTGGGATTTCCAAAAATTACAAATGGTTGTGAAGGCAATAGAGTGCTTTTTAGAACCTTTTTATTGTTTCTTTAGTGACGTGGAAAGCTGTAAACATCGAGAAAGAGAGGAAATAAAAACAATGCAGGGACTTTTGATTCTATGTATTAATATGGACAAAAGTATTGGGACAGCCGACTTTTCCAGCGTGTGTGAAATTCCTAAAGCAAACTGTTTCTGCACAATTGCAGGGGAACAAATGTACAGGATGTTTTTGGATCCTTTACTTGAATGCGGAGATCCAAAACAGTGTCCCCAAATACAGATACAGTGGGTGGAAGGAACGCCAGAAGGATCTTCACCTCAACTTCATCAGTACCTGATTTTATTAATGCCTTGGTGGAGAAAAGATGATTGCTGTTTGGATCACTGTGCTTACAGAAGCTGCATCGCCGTCCTCGGTGTCATCGTTCTTAGTCAGCATGTACGGAAAAGAGCTCAAAAAAAGTGTGGCCTGATCTACATGGAGAGACGTGTTTGTGTGTGTGAGTGAGTGAATGACTGTGTGTGTGTGAGTGAATGAGTGTGTTTGTCAGTGCGTTTGTGAGGGTGTGAGTGAGTTAGTGTGTGTGGGTGAGTGTGAATAAGCGTGAGAGTGTGAATGAGTGTGAGTGTACGTGTGTGGGTGAGTGTGTGTGAGAGAGTGTGTGTGTGTGCAGTTGTGAGTGTGTGTGAGAGAGAAAGTGTGGACGAGTGTGAGTGACAGTGTATGAGTGTGTGTGTGTGTGTGAGTGAGTGAGTGTGAATGAGTGTGTGAGTTAGTGTGTGTGTGTGTGAGAGAGAGAGTGAGTGTGAATGAGTGTGTGAGTGAGTGAGTAAGTGTGGATGAGTGACAGCGTGTGTGTGAGGGAGAGAGTGAGTGAATGTGTGTGAGAGTGAGTGTGTGTCTGAGTGAGAGTGAGTGAGTGTGAATGAGTGTGTGAGTTAGTGTGTGTGTGTGTGTGTGTGTGTGAGTGTGTGTGTGAGTGAGTGTGTGAGAGAGAGAGTGAGTGTGAATGAGTGTGTGAGTGAGTGAGTAAGTGTGGATGAGTGACAGCGTGTGTGTGAGGGAGAGAGTGAGTGTGGGGGGAGAGTGAGCTGTGTGTGTGTGAGGGAGAGATGTGTGTGTGTGTGAGTGAATGTGTGTGAGAGTGAGTGTGTGTCTGAGTGAGAGTGTGTGTGTGTGAATGAGTGATCGTGTGTGTGAGCATAAGTGTGTGTGTGTGTGTGTGTGTGTGTGAATGAGTGAGTAAGTGTGGGTGAGTGACAGAGTGTGTGTGTGTGTGAGAGAGAGTGTGTGTGTGTGAGTAAGTGTGGGTGGGTGTGAGTGACAGTGTACGTGTGTGTTTGTGAGTGTGTGTGTGAGAGTTAGTGTGTGTGTGTGAGTGAGTGAGTAAGTGTGGGTGGGTGTGAGTGACAGTGTATGTGTGTGTTTGTGAGTGTGTGTGTGCGAGAGAGTGAGTGTGAATGTGTGTGAGTGTGAGAGTGTGTGAGAGAGAGTGAGTGAGTAAGTGAGTAAGTGATGATGAGTGACAGTGTATGAGAGTATGTGTGTGTGTTAGTGTGAGAGACTGAATGAGTGTGTGTGTGAGAGTGAGTAAGTGTGTGTAGATGAGGGTGAGTGTGTGTTTGTGTGTAAGTGAGTGTGAGAGAGAGTGAGTGAGTGGTGTGTGAAGTGAGTGTGATCGTGTGTGTGAGCATGTAGAGAGTGCATGTGTGGGGTGAGATGAGGGTGAGTGTGTGTGTGTGTTATTGTAGAGAGTGAGAGAGTTGAGTGTGTGGGGGTGAGAGAATGAGTAAGTGTGGGTCAGTGACAGAGTGTATGAGTGAGTGTGTGTGTGTGTGTGAATGAGTGTGATCGTGTGTGTGAGCATGAGAGAGTGCATGTGGGGGTGAGTGTGTGTGTGTTAGTGTGTGAGAGAGTTAGTGTGTGGGGGTGAGAGAATGAGTAAGTGTGGGTCAGTGACAGAGTGTATGAGTGAGTGTGTGTTGTGTGTGTGAATGAGTGAGTCGTGTGTGTGAGCATGAGAGAGTGTGTGTTAGTGTGTGAGAGAGTGTTAGTGAGTGTGTGGGGTGAGAGAATGAGTAAGTGTGGGTGAGTGACAGAGTGCTGAGTGTATGAGTGTGTGTGTGTGTGTGAGAGAGTGTGTGAGTGTGTGAGTAGGTGAGGGTGAGTGACAGTGTATGAGTGTGTGTGTGTGTGTGTGAGAGTAAGTTGGTGAGTTAGTGTGTGGGTGTGTGAGTGTGAATTAGTGTGTGTGAGAGCGTGAGTGTGTGTATGTGTGAGAGTGAGTGAGTGAGTGTGTGTATGTGTGAGAATGAGTAAGTGTGGGTGAGTGACAGTGTATGATTGTGTGTGTGAGAGTGTGAATGAGTGTGTGAGTGAATAAGTGTGTGTGACAGTGTATGAGTGAGAGTGTGTGCGTGTGTGAGAGTGAGGTGAATGAGTGTGTGGTGTTGTGTGTGTGGTGTGTGTGTGAGTGTAAGTTTGGTGAGTTTAGTGTGGGTGGTGTGAGTGTAGTTAGTGTGTGTGTGAGTAGGTGAGGGTGAGTGACAGTCTATGAGTGAGTGTGTGTGTATGTGAGAGTGTGTGTGAGAGAGTGAGTGAATGAGTGTGTGTGTGAGTAAGTTGGTGAGTTTAGTGTGTGTGTGTGTGGTGTGTGTGAGAGTGTGTGTTTGAGAGAGAGTGAGTGAATGAGTGTGTGTGTGTGAGTGAGTAGTGTGGGTGAGTGACAATGTGTGTATGAGTGTGTGTGTGTGAGAGTGTGTGTGTGAGTGAGTGTGTGAGTGTGTGAGTGAGTGAGTGTGTGTGATGTGTGTGGTGTGAGAGTGAATGAGTGTTTGAGTGAGTGTGGTGAGAGTGAGTGTGTGAGTGTGTGAGATGTGTGTGTGAGTGTGTGAGAGTGAGTGTGAATGTGTGTGTGTGAGAGTGAGTAAGTGTGGATGAGTGAGAGTGAGAGAGAGTGAGTGAGAGTGTGTGTAACCGTAAGTATGTTAGGGTGAGAGAGAGAGTGTGTTAGTGTGAGAGTGAGAGAGTGAGTGAATGTGTTTGTGAGAATGAGTGAGTGAGTGTGTGAGTAGATGAGGGTGAGTGACAGAGTGTATGAGTGAGTGTGTGTTTGTGTGTGTGTGTGTGTGTGTGTGAGTTAGTATGGGTGAGTGACAATGTATGAGTGTGTGAGTGTGAATGAGTGTGTGTGAGTAGGTGAGGGTGAGTGACAGTGTGAGAGAGAGTGAGTGAATGAGAGTGTGTGTGTGTGTGTGTGTGTGTAAGTTGGTGAGTTAGTGTGGGTGTGTGAGAGTGTGAAGTGTGTGTGAGAGCGTGAGTGTGTGTGTGTGTGAGTGTGTATGTGTGAGATGTGTGAGAGAGTGTGTGTGTGTGTGAGTAGTGGGTGAGGGTGTGAGTGACAGTGTGAGAGAGTGAGTGAGTGAATGAGAGTGTGTGTGTGTGAGATTGAGTAAGTGTGGGTGAGTGACAGTGTACGAGTGTGTGCGAGAATGTAAATGAGTGTATGTGAGAGAGAGTGTGTGAGAGTGAGTATGTGTGTAAGTAGGTGAGGGTGAGTGACGGAGTGTATGAGTGAGTGTGTGTGAGAGAGTGAGTGAATGAGTGTGTGTGTGAGTAAATTGGTGAGTTAGTGTGTGTGTGTGGGTGTGTGAGTGTGTGTGTGTGAGAGTGAGTGAGTGTGTGTTTGAGAGAGAGTGAGTGAATGAGTGTGTGTGAGTAAGTGTGGGTGAGTGACAGTGTACGAGCGTGTGTGAGTATGTTGTGTGAATGTGTGTGAGCGTGTGTGTGTGTGTGGGGGGGGGGTGAGTGAGTGAGTGAGTGTGTATGAGTGTGTGAGAGTGAGTGTGAATGTGTGTGAATGAGAGTGTGAGTTAATGTGTGTGTGAGTGAGTAAGTGTGGATGAGTGACAGAGTGAGAGAGACTGAGTGAGAGTGTGTGTAACCGTAAGTATGTTAGGGTGAGAGAGAGAGTGTGTTAGTGTGAGAGTGAGAGAGTGAGTGAATGTGTGAGACTGAATGAGTGTGTGTGAGTAGATGAGGGTGAGTGACAGAGTGTATGAGTGAGTGTGTGTGTGTGAGTGTGAATGAGTGTTATCGTGTGTGTATGAGCATTGAGTGAGTGTGTGTGTGTGTGTGTGAGTGTGTGTGAGTGTGAATGAGTGTGATCGTGTGTGTGAGCATGAGAGTGTGTGTGTGTGAGTGAGTGAGAGAGTTAGTGAGTGTGTGGGGGTGAGAGAATGAGTAAGTGTGGGTGAGTGACAGAGTGTATGAGTGTGTGTAGTAGTGTTTGTGTGTTTGTGTGTGTGTGTGTGTGAGAGTGTGTGTGTGAGAGAGAGAGAGAGTGTGTGTGTGTGTGTGAGAATGAGTAAGTATGGGTGAGTGACAATGTATGAGTGTGTGAGTGTGAATGAGTGTGTGTGTGAGAGAGTGAGTGAATGAGTGTGTGTGTGTGTGTGTGTGTGTAAGTTGGTGAGTGAGTGTGTGTGAGTGTGTATGTGTGAGAGAGTGAGTGTGTGTGTGTGTGTGTGAGTAGGTGAGGGTGAGTGACAGTGTGAGAGTAAGTGAATGTGTGTGTGTGTGTGTGTGTGTGCGAGAATGAGTAAGTGTGGGTGAGTGACAGTGTACGAGTGTGTGCGAGAATGTAAATGAGTGTGTGTGTGAGTAGGTAGGTGAGGGTGAGTGACAGAGTGTATGAGTGAGTGTGTGTGAGAGTGAGTGAATGAGTGTGTGTGTAAGTTGGTGAGTTAGTGTGGGTGTGTGAGTGTGAATGAGTGTGTGTGTGTGTGTGTGTGTGTGTGTGAGAGAGTAGGTGAGGGTGAGTGACAGAGTGTATGAATGAGTGAGTGTGTGTGAGAGTGAGTGAACGAGTGTGTGTAAGTAAGTTGGCGAGTTAGTGTGTGTGAGAGAGCATGAGTGTGTGTGTATGTGTGAGAGTGAGTGTGTGTGTGTGAGAGAGAGTGAGTGAATGTGTGTGTGTGTGTGAGAATGAGTAAGTATGGGTGAGTGACAGTGTGACAGTGTGTTTGTGTATGAGTAGGTGAGGGTGAGTGACAGAGTGAGTGAATGAGTGGGTGTGTGTGAGTAAGTTGGTGAGTTAGTGTGAATGTGTGAGTGTGTGTGTGTGTGAGAGAGTGAGTGAATGTGTGTGTGTGTGTGTGAGAATGAGTAAGTATGGGTGAGTGATAGTGTGACAGAGTGTGTTTGTGTATGAGTAGGTGAGGGTGAGTGACAGAGTGTGTGAGAGAGTGAGTGAATGAGTGGGTGTGTGTGAGTAAGTTGGTGAGTTAGTGTGGGTGTGTGAGTGTGAATGAGTGTGTGTGAGGGCGTGAGTGTGTGTGTATGTGAGAGTAAGTATGTGTGAGTGTGTGTGTGTGCGCAAGAGAATGATTTAAACTAAACAAAAGATTACGTACATCGTCCCCTCCCTCTCTTTCTCAGACTTGACGTGTCAGCACAGTGGACAGGTGGTAAAACCAAGCGTGAGCATACGTGTCGACACAAGAGCCAGCACAGTGAGGTTAAGTCTGGCGACAAGCCCGACAACACTACAGGGGGAAGAAGATATATTCTGCACTCCATGTGTCTGTAAGATCTTCGGAAGGTAAGATTGTGAAAAATGTAAGAGCAAACAAACACTGTGTTTATTAAATCTACACTAGAGTGTGAAACAGTGAGTAACTCCTATGTAGAGAAAAGGCACCAGTAGAAGAGAGAGAGAGAGAGAGAGAGAGAGAGATTTTACAGTACTGCTATGAAGATTGAATAAGATCTACAACACGGAACCAGGTGTGTTTTTTGTGCCGATCCCGGAAACTCGTCATCCCGAGGACACGGAGCTGTTCAAGGAAAAGTCAGTGAACCACATTTGGCCTTTTTTTTTTTTTTTATTCCTCAAACTTCTTCCCTTCCACATCCTTCCAACACTCGTTAAAGAGTAATCGACATTGAGATTTATTCACATCACATACGATATGTTCAAAAGTATCAGGACACCTGACTTCCAGCCATTTGTGCTTCTTTCTCACTGTAGATGACGTCTTTAGATGTGATAGCAACTAAACGAGCAGAAAATCCAGTGGACTATCTGTCCATAAGCTCCTGTGGTTCTTATTATAAGAGCAAATGGAGGCTAAAGGAAGAGAATTCTGGTGTTCAGGTGTCCATGAACTTTGTATCTATATTGGGGATCTACAGATGTTTTAAGAAACCATGCATTATATATTTTTTCCCTTTTTTGGTGTCATCATGATCAGTACTTAATGATTGTGTGTATTTAGAATAAGCGCATGTTCTAGAGCAGGGGTGTGGAACTCGGTTCCTGGTGGGTCGCAGCCCTGTGGTGTTTTGTTCCAACCTTGCTCCAATATACATGCCATGTAGTTTTCAAATACGCCTTAATGACTTGATTAGTTGGATCAGGTGTGTTTAATTATGGTTGAAGCTAAAACTCTGCCATTCTAGAACTTAATACTTGGCTTAAGAATTTCTCCTACTTTTCTAACAGCCTTTTTTTATTGTTCTAATCGGCTCCAAACCAGGAGTGTCAAACTAACTTCACTAAACTCAACCATAATTAAACACACCTGATCCAACTAATTAAGTCATTAAGGCGCGTTTGAAAACTATATGGTATGTATATTAGAGCAGGGTTGGAACAAAACACTGCAGGACTGCGACCCACCAGGATCGGAGTTCCACACCAGTGCTTTAGCCTTTAGCCCCTTTTTGTTTTTCCCCTCCTTACCATGATTTCAGGCCCCACCATGTGGCAGATCTCTGATAAGTTAAAGATAACACCTGGAAAAATGTCCTTGGAAAAACAAGGACACGGTGGTTGAGCGGTTAGCACGTTCGCCTCTCACCTCCAGGGTCGTGGGTTCGATTCCCACCTCCGCCAGATTACTTAAAAGATTTTGAAATTCTAACAGTAAACAAGAGTCGACTTTCTACTTTATAAAAGTGACCGAGACGTTTCTAATGGATATTTCCAAACATTTAGAACTGTAAAGTTGGAAATATCCATTAGAAACGTCTCGGTCACTTTTATAAAGTAGAAACTCGACTCTTGTTTACTGTTAGAATTTCAAAATCTTTCAAGTAATCAAACATCTTTTTTTTCCTCCAATGTTTATTTCCAACTAAATCATTTCCAAACATGTATAACTGTAAAGAGGCAGCATCACGGCAAAGTTATAAATGTTTGGAAATGATTAAGTTGGAAATAAACATTGGAAAGTACAGTTACAACACTTTTTACATTTCCAACATCGTCTCTGACATCACGTTACCTGAATCGGATTCCGTGTTGAGCGTCATGAGCGTCACTAAACCCCGGGGCTGCTGCGTGATCCACCTTTATATAAAACACGTACAAGCTCAGAAGACGACGCAGCAGCAGCACGAGCTCATCACCGAGCTGCGATGGCGCTTGACACCCCTGGTATAGCCAATTTCAATGGCAGCCAAGTTGAGAGACAAGTACTACACACAATATACAGAGAAATAAGTACTGATCACAAGAAAGAAAATATGTAATGCATGACCTCATAACTCTAAAATGAGTCACATGGTCATTTTCCAACCTTTTGCTCAAAGATGTTTTTTAATTGAAAAAAAAAAAAAAAGAACAGGTTAAAAAAAAAAAAACATCCGGAAAAGAAAGGAATAAGTTGCAGCAGATGCAGTACAGAGTGAAAAGGAAAATGAATGGAGAGAGAGAGAGAGAGAGAGAGAGAGAGAGAGAGAGAGAAAGAAAGAACAACGACTGCTGAATATAAAGGCAATAAATTAAAGCGAGAAAAACGGCTGCAGAATTTTTTGGCAGAACAGCCACAACTACTACTCTAACAACCTTTAGCACAGATACACAATATTAATATGCAGTGTGAACATTCAGTGCATCCTAGTTATGGGACGAGATGTGTGTGTGGGGGGGGGGGGGGGGTGGGGGGGGGGTGGGGGGGGGGGGGGGGGGGGTGGGGGGGGGGGTGGGGGGGGGGGGGGGGGGGGGGGGGGGGGGGGTCTGTAAACAAATGCTGTGTGTGTGTGTGTGTGTTTTCTGCAGAATTTTACAACCTGGACTGAATTCACAGAAGGGGGGAAGAAGGGTGTGAAGAATGAGAGAAGAAAAGACGAGCGGCAGAGGATTACTTAAAGGTACAGTACATACAAATAAGTTACATTTAAACAAACCTGAATGGCCTGAATTGTAATACTTTTAAAGGCAAAAGGAGAAACGGTGCAAAAAAAATAAAAAAAATCGTTAAGTAGATACCGTTTTGAAAAAAACAACCACATAGAAATCGGAGAGCGACGAGCAAGTCTCCAATGGCACAAATTAGTGCGCAACCTAGTGGCGGAGACAGGGATGGCGTGCGTAGAACAGTATTTTTCAACAGTGAATGTAAGGCGATGTCCGAAAAGGAAACCCGAACGCTGGCTTCTGAGGGTGAACGAGATGTGGTTCGACACAATGGCACTATCGCAAATAATCACGTGGAACAGAAATTCACTAAATCCTGGAAAAAAAAAACATTTGTGAGTAATACTAAGAATCGCGAGAAGGTTTAAGTTCCAGTAGTGAGCAGTACGTGAGCAGGAAGCGAAAGAAACGTGTTCTTTTACACCCGGCTTTCAGTTACACGACGTATAGAAGTAAAATTCCTCAGCTAGCGCTCGCACGGGACTTCGCACACTTGTAACAAGCAGCACCACTCACACCGGCAAGTGGGAAAAACATAGTGCATCACAGACGCCACACCGCGACCGGGTAAAGGAACTATTCGCGTCACACTTTACACTAAGGAGGAAAGTATACGAGACGGAGAGCGCGATAATGGCTGAGGAACAGTCGTGGTGTAGTGATGTGGGCTGTCAGAACGAACGCGTTAACTCCGTCCAATACCTTTTTTTTTTCTCTCTCAAATCAAGGATGGGAGTTGGGGCGGGCCGCACCAATAGGACTAGAGATCGAGACTAGAATACATCCTATCATTCATGAGTGTTTTTTCGCTCTCGCTATCAAAAAAAAAAAAAAGAGGGGGGGGGTAAGGATCGTTTTTAACTCGTGGTGAGATGGTGTGTAGTGAGCAGCACCTCAGCGTTCAGTCTGAAGTCTGTGCTGAAAGCGGTGTGGAATTGCTCATCTATGCTGCTGCTGCACTGGTGGACGCTGCAAGCCTATAAGAATGCGCTTGGGTTTGCTCGTGGGTCTTTCTGGTTCCTGTAGCGCATGGCCAGCCAAACTCCTAAAATCTGCAAAAGAAGGAAGAGGGGGGGAAAACAAAAACATTGCAGCACTTGCACCTATTCCCGCATGTGTACATATCAGTACATGCCCATATACATATACACACACACACACACACACACACACACCTGAAATAACTGCTACAAAAGAAATGAGGAAAACGCATATTCAGTCCATGTTTCAAGAAAATAAAAGCATTGTGATTTCCATGCATGTATTCAGTGTGTGATTCTTTACTCATTTGGAAACAATGTTGACTCAGAAACCAAGGCAACACTACAGTGTGTTCAATAGCCGCATGAAACGAAGCCAAAGGGTCGAACCTGCAGCGCTGGAGAAATGTAATGTGATCTGAGTAGATGGAATTCTTACAAAATTAATTATCAATTATTCATTTTACAACTCAAATATTACATATTACATATTACCTTTCATTTTAATCCAGGAGAGCGTTTTCACACCTACTAATGGAAGGTGTTCTTCTAGAACATGTTTCAGACCATTTAACAAAGGGTGGTTGTTGTTTTTTTCCTACTTGTGAACATTTTTCATCCAACATTCTACCAAGGGGTTAAAAAAAATACTCCAGAGCGACTTACAAGTGAGCAATTGAGGGTTAAGGGCCTTACTCAAGGGCCCACAAGTGGCAGCTTGATAGTGGTGGGGTTTGAACCTGTAATCTTCTGGTCCAGAGTCCAACACCTAAACCACTGGGCTACACACCTCCCTACCTGAGGTAAAGGGGGGGGGGCATTTTTGCACTAATGTCCTAAAGATGCATATTAAATATCTTAGAAGAGCAGGGTTAAACACGTCACTGCCCGTGTGCGTCACATCAGTACTGCTAGATTTTGGGCCGTCTGGCTCGCGGCTCCAGCAGGAGGTGGCGGTCCGCTGCTATTCAGGGAGTCTGTGGCTATTTCAGGATTAGACAAACACAAACGAAGGCTCCTTTAGGTTACGGCCTTCCTCCTTACACGGCTCTTACTCCGAATCGGAGGAGAACGGGTTTAACTCGTGCAGGACAGGAATTACCGACCATGCGGCAGCAAAAGCTTTAGTATATAAATCAGCATTCGGGAGAAAACCCACAAAGAAACTGGTCAGATTGGTCTGGAACGTTAGGCCGTCCAACTAGACTTCATTTACAGACAGAATAATAAGGATTATATGGGGGGGGTGCTAATAAAACTGAGACTGCCATTTTTCCCCCATTTAACGCCACACCCAAGACATGATGTAATAAGCGAGTTGAACCACTAGATGGCAGCAACACGTGAAAACGTCAAAATAATACCAAGTCTGTTTCCACACTTGAACGTGTCAAAGAATTACGTATTTGTGTGTGTGTGTGTGTGTGTGTGGGGGGGGGCATGGACTGACCTCGGTGAAGCTGAAAAACAGGCCCACACCGCCCAGAATCCTCAGGGCCTCGGATGCATGCTGCAGCATTTTATCACCGCATGTGTTGCAATGATGAGTTGTTGTGCAGCTCTGAGGGAGGAAAAGAACATCGGTGTTGCGCAATCGTTTCCGGCGAGAAGATTTCACTGCACTTTTTTTGATAACGGAAGTGTGTGCGACGGTTAAAGCAATCACACAAATAATAATGTTTTTTTTTTTTTAAGCATATGCGCTACAGTGAAAAGGATCTTCAGCGGAGGATCGACTTGGAATTCTTACAGCTTTGCACATCGCCATGTCGGTTTCAAACTGCTGTTTGTTTGCAGTGATGTTAAACAGGCCGCAGCAGTCCAGCTTGTTCTCCAGGTCCATCTTGGTGTCGTTGCTCATCATCCTCCAACTGGAGTTCAGCAACTTCTCCTGCAACGCAACCGCAGCTTCAACAACCCCCGATACGTCCATCCAAACACTCACAGACCAGTAAGAATATGAACCTTACCTGCTGATCCTGGTTCACCGCCAGACAGGAGCAGGACACGCCGAACTGGAAGAGGAACACGACGAACAGAATGACCATGTACTGGAGAGCGGAACGGTCAAGGGAAGTCAATCATATGTGCAGATACACACATTCACACACACCGAACAAATCCAGCCTGCATTATTAATCATAGCAACGTTACGGCCTTTCACAGGAAGAGCTTCCGCAAACATTCTTCAACATGGACCGGCATCATGCATGACTCTCCCCCCCACCCCAATATGTGGGGTGTTTGTGTGGATAACTAATCACGATAATGTGTATATGATATTACTATTATATATATATATATTGTTATACGATTTCATGACAGGATATAAAGAAAATGGAAATAAAATGACATCTTAAAACCCATGTTGAGGGCGGGTCATTTACAATACAGCATCTGATTCACACACACACAATACGGCGTCACGGTTTGAAAAATATGATAAGTCATGTTTAAGACATCTACAGAGTAGCACGGTGCAAACACGCCCACTGTTTCATTATGAAATGCACATTCTGGAGTGTCTGATTCTGTGTCGTAACAACGAGTAAGAGCCTTTTATTACGGAGCGCCGAGCTGCACATTTTAATCAGTCTGGGTTTGAGTTAATGGTGTGGAACGAGACAAGTTGCTGTGCTTGCGATAGACAGCCATTCTCTCTCGATCTCCCGTTCTCTCACACACACACAAACACACACAGCCTGACAACAATGACCAAAAACATACCAGAACGTGCATCCATGACCGAAAACGCTTACAACCCAGAAACATCTATAAACGCAAATAAATCCCTCTGAAATAAAAAACACCATGAAAAACACAATGTATTTGAACAAATGTGTCCGTATTATTGTGTAAGTCGGGTGTCCCAATAGTTTTTGTCTCGAAAGTGTATCAAATTCTAGCACTTTCGACGGCATTCTATTTCACTGTCACAATTAATCGTTACACTAATAAGCTATGATGAGATCTAAAGCACACGGGCCCTTCATTACAGCGATGAAATCCTTCCTGCAGAATATCCGAGTCCATTAGAAAATAAAATCTATTCACGCATGTTCAGCATAGCTAACTTGTAGAAAAGGCACAGTGTCCTGCCTCGTGATTACCCGGTAATGTTAATAATCATTAAAAAGCCATTAAATACGCCGGGATTCTTTGGAGCGTGATTCTATTGCATGAGAAATGAAACCGAAAGGATGTTACTGCTCAATTCATTATGCCATTCGCTGTGGATAATTAAACCTGGTATACTGAACACACACACACAAACACACAGAAGTGTGAATCGAGGACACACAGCCAGAATGACCAAAAAAACGATAACAAGCGAAAACCCTGACGCGCGGAACGGTAAAGGATACGAAGAAAAGCATGACTTGGTGGTGATGGACGGCTCCGATGAGGCCGACGATGGCGATGAGCAGCAGGAAAAAGCCCACGGCGATTACGCCTCCGATGATGTGGATGCTGGACACGATCCCGAAGCCTTTCCCCCATGCTGCTACACCAATCAGGAGCAGCCCCACCAGCTGAAGGACCAATCGGAGATTAGGACACACTTTTTACTCCAATCAGACACTGTTTACTCTCATTACAGGTGAAAAACAAATAGCAAAGATGTATTTAAAAAAAAAAAAGATATTAATCATCCTGCCTGTAACAACCTGGGGCAAAAGGTCAAAAGATAAAGAAAAATAGTCGATGTTGGTTCATCCTGTTTGTGGAGATGATACATCCCGTCTCTGAAGCACCTCGCCTAATTAATGACGTCATTGCTCACACGTTCAACTCCTAACATTTCTTCTTTATATATATATATATATATATATATATAAAATACACACGGTGTAAACAATGTGATTAGATAATATAAACAAATATTAATTCACATCATCATTAACACTAGGCACACGTTACTACTGACGCCGTGTCCAGTGTTAGCATTGACGTGGCTGGGGTGACGTTAGCTGGTTCATTAATAACTCAACAAAACACACACACATTTATATCCAGTATGTAATATCGATAAATGGTTTACATTTGTCGTAGGAAAAAAAAACAAAACAAAAACAACAATAAGTTACAGGGGTGAATAACCGGCTTCCCGTTACATATTAGCATAATACATATAAACACGCTAACACTGGCTGTGATGATTCCTAACCCTTTCTTGTATTTGTTATTTGTTACATAAACACATTGTGTGTGGAAAAACAACATCTCCTCTTCATATCCAACATTTCATCAGGGTTAAAACACATCTAGACAGGCCGGGTTACGGGTCTGAGCTAGCAGGCTAGCACGATGCTAACAAGCCGTCCATGACTCACCATGTAAACGACGTTAAGCGCGCAGAGAGCATTTTTCGAGCAAGTGAATCCTCCACACACCATCATGAACAACCCTGAGGCATGAACACTCCTTTCCGTCTCTCTCTCTCTCCACTCTGTGTCCTACTCACTCGGCCGCTCTTAGTGAACCACGACAGCCTCCGCGCTAACCGTCCGACCTACGCGAAAACACACACGAAGCGTCTGTGAATACACAGCGACAATACAATGTACCCACCGCTAGGGGCGCTGCGAATGGGATTCTGGGGAGAGATCCTGAAAGAAGCCTCCCTTATTTGGGATGATCGATTATTAGATACCAAAGCGAGAATAATCGTTTCGTATCTCAGGAATGTTGGGAATCTCGAAAAGGTGTGTGTGTGTGTGTGTGTGTGTGTGTGTGTGTGTGTGTAGACTTTGTGAAAAGCAAAGTCTACAAAAAACATGAAGTTCCACGTACACGCCATCATTCATTCATTCATTCATTCATCTTCTACCGCTTTATACGATCTTCCCTCGGGTCACGGGGAGTCTGTGTCTATCTCAGGCGTCGATGGACACACTCACATTCATACACTAGGGACAATTTTTCAAGGTGCCAATCAACCTACCGTGCATGTTTTTTTGCACCAGGGGAGGAAACCGGAGAACCCGGAGAAAAAAAACCCTTTGGCACGAGGAGAACATGCAAACTTCACACACACATGGGCGAGACGGGAATCGAACCCGGACTCTGGCGGTGCGAGGCGAACGTGCCCCTGTTACATGCCATCATCAAATTATAAAATCATCATCATCATCATAATCGTCGCCATTGTCATAATATTCCAAATTTCCCATCACAGTCATTATAATCTTCATAAGTCATCATCAGAATTATCAGATTCATCATCAACTTCATCATCATCATCATAACTGTCATATTCGACATCCTCCTCCTCCTCCTCCTCCTCATGGGACAGAACATGTCAATGTGATTCAAATTGTGAACTGAAAACATCCACTCAGCAGATTTACTGCAATAGTGAGTAGTGAAACTAGTGAGAAGTTTGCATGAGACATTCCATAAAATGCAACTGCTGATATTTTCCACTCACACACTAAATCACAGCCAGATGAAGCTTCTGTAACCAGCCGATCTTAATGTTTCCCTGACAGTCAGGACCACGAACCTGAGCAATAGCAGTTGCTGTTCTGAGGTGGCCTTGTGTTGGAGCTGCTCGGATCCGCTACTGATCAAGATTATGGAAAATCTTTAGCTTAATGCTGTATGAATTTCCACAGAGAACATTCCCAAGAGTCAGCAGGAGGGTGGAGGTAAAGGGTGGAGGTGAAGGGGTTGTCAATGTGTCCCGGTGGAAACTTTAAGAATAATTCAACTCGTTTCCTTCTTAATTGCATGGAACATGTCTTCGAACAGGGGGCACTATGGTGTCTTAGTGGTTAGCACGTTCGCCTCACACCGCCAGGGTCCGGGTTGGATTCCCATCTCGGCCATGTGTGTGTGGAGTTTCCATGTTCTCCCCGTGCCTCAGGGGGTTTTTCTCTGGGTTCTCCGGTTTCCTCCCCTCGGTCCAAAAACATGCACGGTAGGTTGATTGGCACCTTGGAAAATTGTTCCTAGTGTGTGTGTGTGTGTCTTGCGATGGGTTGGCATTCCATCCAGGGTGTATCCTGCCTTAATGACCCGAGGGAAGATCGGATAAAGCGGTAGAAGATGAACGAATGAATGAATGTCTTCGAACAATCAAAAACACACATTATAACCCGTGATTTGATTAGAGTGCAGGGTCAGCCATGATACAACACTCCTGAAGCACATGGGATTTAAGGGGCCTTGGTGATCCCTGGGCTTAAAACTCCTGACTTTATGAATCAGTAGTCCAGAAGCCTTAACGCCTGAGCTACAAACTCCCAGGAATGTACATCACAGGAGTAAAACATTTCAAGGGTAAACTTGACGTGCGTCCTCCTGAACGTGTATCGAGTGTGAAAACAAAACTGATGCTGATCTTAAACCAGACAAAGGAAACGTCAACATGTCTAACACATTTGTCACATATAAGGCCGTCAATATTTTGTTTATGTTATAACATATACGGAGCGTGAACATATATTCATTCATTCATTCATTCATTCATTCATCTTCTACCGCTATATCCGATCTTCCCTCGGGTCACGGGGAGTCTGTGTCTATCTCAGGCGTCTATGGGCATTAAGGCAGGATACACCCTGGATGGAATGCCAACCCATCACAGGACACACACACACACACACACACATTCATACACTAGGGACAATTTTCCAAGGTGCCAATCAACCTACCGTGCATGTTTTTGGACCGGGAGGAAACCGAAGAACCTGGAGAAAAACCCCCTGAGGCACGGGGAGAACATGCACAAACTCCACACACACATGGCCGAGACGGGAATCGAACCCCGGACCCTGGCGGTGTGAGGCGAACGTGCTAACCACTAAACCACCGTGCCCCTGCAATGAACATATATATGAACATGTAATATTATAAACACATTCACGCACTTTGGGTTAAAACACAGACGTGTACGTTTTTGGTAGGAAGCCTGAGAATCTGGAGGGCACGCAGAACCTTGCCCAGATAGTAAAACAAGCTCAGGGTTAAAATAGGGACTGTGAAGATTTGAGGCAGCAGCGCTACCTGCCGCTCGACTGCACTGCCTGGATTCTCTATTTCTGAGGGAATATAACCTTTGAAGGATTTCCCCCCAGAGGGACGACGTGAAAAGCCGAAGAGTGTATTTATAGACAAATGGATTACATTTTCCACCGTGTTTGGTAACGAAAGTCTTTACAAGGTTACTGTGTAGCGGCGCATCTCAATCATGGGCCGTAACGACACACTCAATATAATATACATTATCAGTAGTTTTTGTATTTCGTCCTCATATAATACCTCTCGAGGTGTTCATATGTATTTATTTGATGACTGAATACACAAAATAGGCCTCTTTCTCTCATCCGGGGTGCCTGCTGAAAAAAAAAGTACCCTCTGATGCGTTTTTCCTTTCAGTTGAAGTGAATTCACCGCAAAGTCCTGTTTGTCAGAGCACAGACTATAAGAGCGCAAAGGCTTTTCTGAAATCAGGAAGTGAAGACACACGCACAGAGGAAACGCACCAGAAGAACTGTTCTTGCCGTGTACGCCTCGTCTCGCTGCTCCTGGTAAATGAGCGAGTGCATGGCACGAGAAGAAGTGGGAGAATGGGTCGCGGGGATTAAACGTGGACACCGGAATCAGACTCACCTGATCGAACATGCAGAACTCGACTAAGGTGGCGCATTCGAGTGCAATCCGGGCTGAAGTGAAGCGGCATGACGGCCTACAGAAGACTCTGAACAAAGTGCTGAAACAGCTGGAGAGAATCGAGGACCAGCAGCTCAAGACGGGCCTGAAGGTTTACCTCCACGGTGTGCAAGGTGAGTCCACCTGGTGTTTATATATATATATATATATATATATATATATATATATATATATATATATATATATATATATATATATAAAACAAAACAAAAAAAAACATTATATGGTGAGTATTTATTTTGCTATTTAAGTCTTTAAATCCTGAAAGAAAGAAAGAAAAAAACAATCTAGAAAAGCAGAGCATTTCTGTGATGAATGGAATGTGTGATGTATATTTCGAGTCTTCAGAATCTGGGTCAAGTCACCTTGCATGTGCCTGTTTTTAGGTGGGTGCTTCAGGTGCAGCCATATTTATTCTGTGCTTCCCTGCATGCCTCTTGATTCAATAATGAAAAAAATCCAATGAAAAAAATGCAGATTGGATGAAATTAGAGTTTTGAAAACATCCTCGTTACGTCCTAGTAATATTTTGCTAACTTGTGGCGTTTCGTCACCCAAGGCATCGCAGGTATAAAACCGTTTGCTGCCCGACGCCATTGCGACGTCAAGACTTCTGAAAGTGTCGAGAGGAAAAGCGACGTAACGACTTGGGGTGATGTCCCAGAAATCATGTACCGGTAAAGAAGCATTATCTGCCGCATCACTTCCTGTGTGCGCTGCAGGCTCGCTGCAGCTCGTTAAGTCGAGACGAAACGCGTATCCGTTACATTAGTCTACATATTTAATCGGGCTTGTGGATGCGAGCGTTAAAAGGCTCGTGTTGCAAGACTCACTCTCTCTCTCTCTCTCTCTCTCTCTCGCATGTAAGTCTTGGTAGCAGGCTTTTGTATGGGCCCATTTCCTGCCTCGCTGCCCCAAAAGCCACTTCCTCTCCAGCTCAGACGCCATCTGTCACGTCAGGCTTGTACCGCGCGTTTAAAATAAAATACACAAGGACGTTTTCTAACGTCACAAATTAATTTTTCTTGGTTTCAGGAAGCTCAACCAACGTAGTCACACTTTTATTGACGGTGCACAAGACACGAGCACCCTGCACAGGTGATAGCGTAATGATTAAGGCCTGTGGACCGAAAGATCACAGGTTCAAATCCCACTCGCACCAAGCTGCCACTAGCGGGCCCCTGAGCAAGGCCCTTAACCCTCTATTGCTTAGTTGTAAGTCGCTCTGGATAAAGGCGTCTGGCAAATGCCATAAATGTAACTATGATGGAACAAAAGAGAGATGCACTGACAGTGGGATTGATTCTGATACGGAGGTGTGTTGTAGCCCAGTGGTTAAGGTGTTGGACTCTGGACCGGAAGATCACGGGTTCACACCCCGCCACCACCAAGCTGCCACTAGCGGGTCCCTGAGCAAGGCCCTTAACCCTCAATTGCTCAGTTGTAAGTCGCTCTGGATAAGGGCGTCTGCCATAAATGTAAAATGATACAAGTCTAGATAACATCTATTAAAAGAAACAGATATTAATAAGCTATGAAGCCCTGTAGAGCGCTGCTGAATTATGGGCATTCGCTTGTTGATCATCATTCACTATGCATGAAGAGTGTAAAACCATGATACTGTGGTTATATGCTGATTAACAAATTCATTTATTTATATATATATATATATATAAATTTATATATATATATATATATATATATATATATATATATATATAAATTTTTTTATTTATTTATTTATTTATTTTTTTTTTACAAAACACGAAACCCACTTCCCAGTCATAGTCGTAGTACAATCTGCTTCTGCTTTTTACTTTAGGGCAAATCAGTTGCCTAGCCTGCTCACCTTACAGATTAGTGTGTGTGTGTGTGTGTGTGTGTGTGTGTGTGTGTGTGTGTGCGCGATTACAGTTTCCTCGTACTGCTAAATCAGGACTAGAAAATCACATGCCAAAATGACATGCGTCCACAGCATTGTATAAATAACGGATATGAGACGCTGCTTGTTGTCGCCTGACCCTCTGTTGACTGACAACACGGAGAAGGTTCACACGCGTTTATCGTTTCTCTGTCGGCATGACGCTCAATTTCTACTGAGACACGTGTTGACGGCGATAAAGGAAGCAAAAGAAATCCAGAATGACGGCACTGTGACCATAAAGTGGCAGTTCTGATTTTTTACTGAAGGGCGAAACGCTGCTGATCCGATCACAACCATTCATTCATTCATTCATTCATCTTCTACCGCTTTATCCGATCTTCTCTCGGGTCACGGGGAGTCTGTGCCTATCTCAGGCGTCTATGGGCATTAAGGCAGGATACACCCTGGATGGAATGCCAACCCATCGCAGGACTCAAACACACACACACACACACACACACATTCATACACTAGGGACAATTTTCCAAGGTGCCAATCAACCTACCGTGCATGTTTTTGGACCGGGAGGAAACCGGAGAACCCGGAGAAAAAAACCCCTGAGGCACGGGGAGAACATGCAAACTCCACACACACATGGCCGAGACGGGAATGGAACCCGGATCCTGGCGGTGTGAGGCGAACGTGTTAACCACTAAGCCCCCGATCACAACCAGACAAGACAAAATGGATGTTCACATGGTATCTCAGGTCTGTCTTCTGGGGAGACCGGCTTTAAAGCCCAAACAGACAGTCACGGGCACTTTGAGAGACGTTGCTATATCACGTTGCTTTATCATAAATAAATAGAGCATTGGAATGCTGTGTGGATGGTGTGTGAGTGTGTGTGAGTGTATGTGAGTGTGTGTGTGAATCCAGTTCCACTTTAGTTTCATGTGTTGAGAAATCAGCCGTCGTTCAGACATCTTTAAACTGGGGTTTAAAACAGGATTAAAACATCCAAGCTGTTCACAATATATATATATATATATATATATATATATATATATATATATATATAGTGATTCCTATGATGATAAACGCATCTGATCTCCGTCAAACATGTGCTTGCGGCTGTCCGTCATACAAAAGGACACGGCTCTTCAAAACGGGCTGTTCATCTCTACAGTGTCTTATATGTTGAGTGCTCAACCAGAGCAGGATGGGGGGTCTTCTCAGCGCAAGGCATGTCTGATTGTGAACGCCCTGGTGATAGCGTTACACTTTTTCTCTACAATACACAGGGTGAGGTACAAAGGAATGGCGAAAGGAACTCGCCTATAAACCACTGGCATTTCTCAAGTTAAAAATGCTGGTGAAATTAAATCAGTACGGATTTGTCCTAAATAAGTTGCCGGGTGCTCATTCGATAGCAACGGATAAATATTTAAAAGTACCTAATGCATACATAATGAAAAAAAAAAAGGGAAACAGACGGTGATAGAGATTAAATAGAGAGAGTAGACAGAGGTGGTAAAAGGAGGAGGAGTTTATGCTCCAGTATACCTTGGTAACAAGCTGCCTCAGCGGCCGAGGGAGGAGGAGGAGGAGGAGGGGGAGGAGGGGGAGGAGGGTTGGGAGGTTTGAGTGCTGGGTGGATACTGCAGCTTGCAAACCGCACTCGATGATAAGCGAAGCACTATGCCTGCTGTTTGTTTATTTAAATAAATAAATAAATTTTATATATATATATTTTGATTAGCAGCTTTGAGGTCTTTTTTTTCTCATTTGCTGATGAGTTTGTCTGTGACTCCTCCCCCTTTGCTTAACCAGCATTTTATTGGCTGTCACTCTGTGAAGAGGTGTGGCCGCCTCTTTCCCCAGCACATCATCGCCTATCCTTTTTTTTTTTTCTTTCCCGGTGATAGAGAAAGAGAGAGGATGGAGAGAGGGAGGAAGAGAGAGAGAGACAGGGAGGGGGGGATTTCTGTGGAAGGCAGAGGCTTTGCTCTGTCTGGCTGTTGACAAGGGCAGGCGGGCGGTCGGGCGGGCAGGCAGAGGGAAAGAGATGGAGAGAGGTTTTCCATCTGCGATCTGTGCAGGTCTGTGGGCATTCTAGAACGCATCTAGCATTTCTCCAAGGATTTGAGAAATTCCTTTGCTGGAGGCGGCGCATGACCCGATCCGAGTCTTGCGGCGACGGTGAAGTTTTTCAGGCGCTCGGACCGCAAGGATGCGCAGGTACTGAAGTCTGTGTTAATATCCGCGCTGCCTGGAACGCATAGCAGAAATCTCAGACAACGGGAAGTATAATGGATAGACTGTCCGTGCGAAGCCTGGAATCGTCCTCCCTGGATTTACCCTAAGCTTCTCTCTTTTTTTTTCATCCATGTGCCAGGTTGTCTCCTTGCATGCTTTTGATGTCTCTTTTTCCCCTCCGGTAGCATTCGCACTGTGGTGTACGGCCGCAAACAGCATGCCTTAATCTACGGGCAAAGCGTGTAACGTACCAGTAAAGCGCACTAAATCTACATGTCTCACACGCTGGGTGATTACAAGGATCGTGGTTCCAGTGTGCTCGGACGCCTTAAAACTACAGAGCATTCCCAATCACGGGGAAAGGAATATTCCAAGGCATTAGGACATGTGGACGACGGGCGTCTAACCAGCACAAAGGACACAAGTAGGAATTTTGTCCAAGGCTAAAAAAAAAACACACACCATGTCTTTTATCATTTTTATCAGCTGGGATCAGTGCAGAATATTGGCTCACCACAGATCGGTATAATACATGTCCGTGTCTATGTGTCGACCCAACTTGGACCTCATGGAGCAAACCGGTGTACCACAGCATAAAACCACCTACCTCATCTCCCTAACCTTGGTGAAGGTGGAGACAACCGAGGACCGCCGGACGGAAAAGGCCAGGCAAAGTGTGGAGGGGGCCACGAGTCAGGGTGGAGGACAACACATGTCTCCAAGCGCAGAATCGAGCAACAGGGGCGCGACACAACTGAAAGAAGAAGAGGTGACTGAGAGAGAAGCAAGGAAAGGTACCCGGCTGAAAACAGAACAGGAAAGACTTCCAAGCCCCGGGGACCGTAAAGCACTTTTTACAGATGGTGCACAACCCAGTGACAGGCGAAAATCAATAACCTCATCCACTGCAGAAAACGGCGGGGCGAGAGAAGCCACAAGAGCCACATCTCAAACATCTACGTCCGAGGATGCAGCGGAAGCGACCCACCCCCCAGCTGCAGGCGATGGAGGAGGACGTGTTAACAAGCGTCCCGTTTCGCTTCTAAAGACACATGGCGGGGCCCTAAGTGGCCGCGAACTACGCGAGGCCAGAGACAGCATTCATGCGTCCTCAAAGAGCCTGGATCGCAAGGACAGCAGAACGCGGATCCAGTCCCCAGCCAGCCCGGCTCCCAGCACGTTCAGAGCCTCGTGGGCTGTGTGTGACGCCAAACCCAGTCAGGAGGACCAGAAAGGGGGCGTTAAGGTGAAAATGTCCACAGAAGCCGTCATAGCCATGCGCACCCAAAGCCCGAGAGCGGAGAGGCTGAAGTCAGGCTCCACGTCTCTCCCGGCTCCTGTCACAGTTGTTTCCAAGCCCCAGCGCAAAGGGAAAAGTCGCACACTGGACAACAGTGACCTGAACTGCCTGTCGGAGGACCTTCTGAAAGGAAAAGGCGCTCAAATGGCTTTAGACATCAGGACAGGTCAGCTGCAGGGGACCTCGACCCGCGAGCGCAAAATGCTCCGATTCATCAGTGGCATTTTTACCAAGAGCACTCAAGTCTCATCGAGCGCGGGCATGGTTCCCCAACTTCCCAGCTCCTTACAGAGAGAGTCCAGTGAGGATGAAGGTAGGGGGGGGGGGAGCAACTCCACATTCATTCAAACTATCAAACTGTTCATGCAAACACACGGCCTTATCAAAGATCATTATAAATAGTCCAGTTTATTATGCCTTTGTCTTTGAGCTCATGAAATGATCGCATTTAAGATAAAGATTTCTCTACAGCAACTGGAACGGCAAAAGAATTTCATGAAACATATCCCAGAGCACGTGCGCGTACAGACTGCTCTAATCCCGCCTTTGATGTCCCACCCACTACCTGTTCCCGGTGCAAATTATTTACGCCGGCTTTTACTATTCTAATCCCACAATCTCCGGTTTCACGCGACAACAGTGATCATTTTGTCTCTCTGTTATTGGCCTAAAGCCTAAATGACATTCTTACGAGAAAGTGTGAAAATAAGAATACGACTCCTTTCAGGTGGGTCTCTGTTTTGTGTGTGTGTGTGTGTGTGTGGTCCATGAACCTTGTGCACCGATACGCCTGCGTAAGTGCACGTCTGTGTGTGTAAACGCAACGCATGCGCGCGCAAAAATATTTACGTGCGTGTCCTCCAGGCGAGCTGACAGAGCAGCTGGAGGTAGGGTTGTCATGGCAACAGGCAGATGGAGCTGCCTGTTGTATGGCTGCATGATGCCACTGAGAGTCCCCAGCCCAGTGAATGAGAAAGAGTGGGGTTGTGTGTGTGTGTGTGTGTGTGTGTGTGTGTGTGTGTGGTAAAGGGAGCCTTTTGAAAAGCATCCAAAATGATAGAATGTGACACATAGAGCATTCTTTTTTTCATCCGGGCTCACCGGATACGCGGCCGTATATAGAGGGCTCGGAATCTGCATAAGGGTCCGACTGTCTGGCCCGGTCTCATAATGCCCTCATAGAAGCCACAGTGACACATTTGAGTGGGTGGGTGGGTGGCCTGAGGAAGGGACGTTTCTCTTTATGTAAAAGACTGGTGTTTTGTAGTGGGTTTAGTAACCTCTTTATCGCTCCGTGTCCGCGAGCAGGCGAACACGCACGGCGTAGAACGTCCTGAAGGCGTGTCACACGTACAGAGAACGCCACAGCTGGTCAGTCATGGATGAAATGATCGCAAGGAAGACGACGCAAAGACCTCATCAGTCATTGGTGACAGCGAAACAGCCGGGGCTGGGCCAGTCTACACAGAGGAAGGAAGAGAGAGAGAGAGACTCAGGAAGAAAGTAACTGGAGGTTGAAAGCGGTTACTCAGACGGGCAAAAAAAAAAAAAAAGAAATTTTTTTTCCTTGCATAACACCTTATATTTAAGTGTTCTTGAAACTGTAGGACATTAAATAAAAATAACTGCTAAATTATAACTAAGGGAATGCAATCGTATCACTTTGTTCCTCCATTATTCATTTCCTTTACACATTTAACTCAAGTCTCTTAAGCAGGGTCGTTTTAAGCCATGTTGTGGTGTCAGGTGACTCTAGCCCGTCTGCTATTTCTATTTGTATTGTGTTATTAAGCATTTCCGGTATGTGTGTCTGCAGTTTCCTGTGCCAACAGTCAGGAATGGACCTTAAATCGTTCCATATCGGAGCTGAGATTGGTAAGACAACTCTATAATCGTCGCTGAGATACTCTCGCTATTCCTCTTTTTATTTCCCCCACTCCATTAAAAATAAAACTGGGCTTTATTTCACTAAAAAAAGGTCAATTTGATCAAGAAGGAAAGTTTGCTTCATGCTTGATTGATTCTGATGTAGTGCTAAAAAAAAGATTATTTTATTTGTGTGGTTTTTGTTACAAAAAGAACATGCAGTTGGTTTATTTGCATATAGGGGGTGCTGGGTAGCATGCGGAGTGGAAGGTCTGCCCTGGTAAACAAGTTCATCACAGGAAGTTATCAACCCCTCGAGTCACATGAAGGTAAGGACTGCACTGATTGGCCTGATCAAGTGATCACAGACAGACTATATATATATATATATATATATATATATATATATATATATATATATATATATATATATATACTATATATAATATACACACACACACACACACACACACATATATGTGTGTGTGTGTGTGTGTGCTTGGATCTTTGGATTCTGGGATGTGACCGTTTATTTCTTAGTATTACTTTTTGCCAGTTTGAATGCGATATATAATAAAATGATAACTTATATTATATTTAATTCAGTCTGGAAATTATTATTACTTATATTATTATAAATTATTATTATATTAATATCAATTTCTTATTCATTTCTGTGTGATATTTTGTGGTTGTTTTAATTGTTACATATATAAGAATATAAGAATTATGTTCCGGTTTTGGTTGCTTTCAATTATTTCAATTAATAATTGCAGATCGTTAATGCGTTAATTAAAATGCGTAAATTAATTCTATTTGCATAAACGAATTTATGAATTTGCATAAACGTTATTAAAGGGTTAACTTATAC
>JACRUU010000030.1:3912393-3924893 GCA_030449085.1 Kryptopterus vitreolus
CTAGAGAGCTTCTCCGAGCGATCTGCGGGGATGTGTCCAACATTACTGTACGACTCCAAATACTGTTCCTCATAATAAGCAACAGAAATGAGGCCACTGTGTTTGTATGGGAAGCAAATAGTATTTGTCATTGTGCACCGTTTCTACGTACTAGGCTTAATAAACTTAAATCTTTCAACTTTTTTGTTACATTTTTTTTTTGGGGGGGGGGGGGGGGGGGGGGGGGGGGGGGTTAGTGATCTTTTTGGTTGGAAAACCACTTGTCTGGAATTACTGTATTCTCATATGTGTATTATGAACACATCGGCAGAAACATCTTTGTCAAAAAATGTTGTTAGATCTATATTGACGAGGTATTTGCAGATTTGCTTGGATTACTGCCTATGTGAGGTTTCACATGTTCTCCTTGTGTCGGTGTGGCCTTCATCCGGATCCTCCTGTTTTTATCTCCCTGTATCAAAACAAAGTGCGAATGGTTGTTATTGAAGATGAAGGGATGAATAAATTGGCTCACGTGACAACACCGACTTCAACTTGCTCATAAAACAGAAAGACGCAGAGGAAATTCAAGATGAATGCTTCCTATAAATCAAGCGTGAATGAGAAAACTCGTGCCTTTTTTCTTCTGTTACTTGATTATTTAAACTAATTAAAGGATTTAGAAATGTAATATTTATAGGTAGCACTAGTAGGCGCTGTTTGATCAAATTCCGCTAGTTTTTAAGTTTATTATTTACAAATTTACAATTCTTCGTGCCATTTATTATATGACACTTTTTTACCTTTTAATATCATCATGTTACCTTCCTTAAGTAGACATTTTGGGTGTCTATAATTTACTGGAGTAATTATTTTGCAGCCAACGTCATAACGTTTTCAAGCAATTATCTGTACTTTCTTATACTCCTTACATTTTAAAAAGAGTCTCATTACTTCTATTTAATTGTAGCTCGTTTTCCATCATTCATTAAAAAAAAAACAACCCTATCCATAGATAGAATGTGAATGTAGCTGGATGAGAACATACATCATTCCGACACCCTATTGGTTTGTACGCAATCCTTCACAGGTGCACTGGTCAAATCAACTAGTATTGGGGTCGTTACTCAATAAAAAGATGATTTCTTTAAAGTGAATATTGATCAAACAGGTGCGTTCTCGTCATAATATGCAAATGAAGCTGTAGTAGGGAGTTCGGTAGAGAGATGTTTGAATAAATTAGCGTTTGAGAATTGGCACGGCCTAAAACTTTTGTCCTTAATGGAATTTTTTCCCCAGTAATGGCAGTTTTGAACGCAGTACTTTTACACTTTTACTTGAGCAAAAAGCTTGAGTTGATACTTCAACTTCTACAGAAGGGTTCTTTTTAAACCCTAGAATCGATATTTCTACCTGAGGAATGAATGGGAACACTTTTAACACCACTGTACCTTCAGGGCAAGTGTTACAAATCAATATATACAGAATAAGGAAAAACGTGCGACAGTAGGCACAATGTATTTTATACTAGAAACGTTTTTGCCAAAAGAAAAGAAGCTTTCCAGACGTTCCAATTGACCTCCATAGCGAAGCCAAATCTCAAACCATGAACATCCTGTGCCACTTTAAAAACAGAGATAGATGGATGTGTTCTGTCACTATTATTTTTCCCCCCTCAATCACAAACAAACAACAGAATTGTCAAAACGAAAATACACAAGGTGTCATGTTTTTAGGTAATTCCATTCATTCATCTACTGCTTTATCCGATCTTCCCTCGGGTCACGGGGAGCCTGTGCCTATCTCAGGCGTCTATGGGCATTAAGGCAGGATACACCCTGGATGGAATGCCAACCCATCGCAGGGCATAGGTAATTCCACCACTCCCGAAATAAAGTCCGTTCCTGATTGACATCCCAACCCTGCCTTTCGAAACAGGTTTATTCCTTTTGTTTGGGGATTTTTAACGCTGTTAATGACTTTATTGTCAACTATTGGTGACACAACCCAGGATGCCCTATTCTATTCTATTCTATTCCCCAAGGACCATTTAAAGTCCCTCAATACACACAACATTTTTCTTCCTTCTTTCTTTTTTTTTAAACAGTATTTACTGTACATTATATATATATATATATATATATATATATATATATATATATATATATATATATATATATATATCTGCCTGGTATCTCACTTGTCTAAAAAGCCCTCCATTGCCTTCTCACATCTGCCTGCTCATTTGGTAGCCGGTAAGGGCTTTGCCTCAGTGTCTTATTGCCAGCTAGCAATCATGGCTGGGGAAGACAGAAGAAGCCGGAGCTGATAAAAAATAAAAATAAAAACATAAACACTGGAATACCCGCCATCGAAGACAAGCTGCCGCCGCTGTGTGGGTAAACACATTAAATCGTTATATCTTCTAATCGGTACACTTAGTAGTCGGTTGGGTATTATTATTATTATTATTATTATTATTAGCTAGCTCAGCTCACACGTCTATAACACTGGCATTGCGATGCTAGGCTAGCTCGACTAGCTGGTGTATAGCAAACTAGTGCATTGTACACGACGAGCCATGGTTTCTTAGTATCAGATTTTATTTATTCATTTATTTATTCATATAAAACATTGTTTCCCTACCGTCGAGTTAGTTGTATTATATGTCTAAATAAATCTCTCCAATTAGAACCGCCCCCTTTTGTTTGCTAGCTAGCTAACTCTCTGTGGTACTCGGTGGCTAGCTAACAAGCTAACTATTCCGTTATGATGTTGTTGTTGTTGTTGTTGTTGTTTTCTTTGAAATACATCAAATTAACATGGTATATCGATATATCTTTTTTGGTTTGCACCGGTTGAAGACTTCGTTGTAATTATTTCATTTGATAAAATAAAACCTACCTTTTATATATTAATAAAAACAGTTATTTTTTTTGTAGTAATGGTGTTTTTTTTTACTGTTGGTCGAAATCTGAGGTAAAAGTTTCTGCGTCGCGCGACGAAGATGCGCGAGAGCCTGGCACGTGTCATTTGGCTGCTCCAGGTGCCTTCAAGGCGATTTGAACACAGCCATTAGATCCTCGTGTGCACTTCTCCCGGGTCAAGTGTACTTCCATAAACTCGGGTGATAAATCCAGTCTAGTCTGGGATTATATTAGGCTTGGAGGTCACCTTGGTCAAGTGGTACATCACCTAAATGTGTAGTGACAAACAAACAAACAAACAAACAAACAAACAAACACTGGTCCCTGGTCAGGCTTTGCGATGGAGCTGGAGATCTTCAGAGAGTCCTGTTCCCTCATAAAAGATGTTATTTTGTCCCACTCCTCCCCTCAATATTGAAGTTTTATTTATATTTATTTATTTTAAAATATATATTATTTACAATATATATATTCATTCATTCATTTTATACCGCTTTATCCGATCTGATCTCTCGGGTCACGGGGAGCCTGTGCCTATCTCAGGCGTCTATGGGCATTAAGGCAGGATACACCCTGGATGGAATGCCAACCCATCGCAGGACACACACACACAACACACACACACACACACACACACATTCATACACTAGGGACAATTTTCCAAGGTGCCAATCAAACCTACCGTGCATGTTTTTGGACCGGGGAGGAAACCGGAGAACCCGGAGAAAAAACCCCTGAGGCACAGGGAGAACATGCACAAACTCCACACACAACACATGGCCGAGACGGAATCGAACCCGGATCCTGGCGGTGTGAGGCGAACGTGCTAACCACTACGGCCACCCGTGCCCCACAATATATTTTATTGATATTTATATTTATTTAATAGGGGCACGGTGGCGTAGTGGTTAGCACGTTCGCCTCACACCTCCAGGATCGGGTTCGATTCCCGTCTCGGCATGTTGTGTGTGGAGTTTGCATGTTCTCCCCGTGCCTCAGGGGGGTTTTTCTCCGGGTTTCTCCGGTTTCCCCCGGTCCAAAAACATGCACGGATAGGTTGATTGGCACCTTGGAAAAATTGTCCCTAGTGTATGAATGTGTGTGAATGTGTGTGTGTGTGCCCTGCGATGGGTTGGCATTCCATCCAGGGTGTATCCTGCCTTAATGCCCATAGACGCCTGAGATAGGCACAGGCTCCCCCGTGACCCGATGGAAGATCGGATATAAAAGCGGTAGTAGAAGATGAATGAATGAAATGAATGAATGAAGGAAATTTATTTAAATTCTAATATCAATATTTGTATTTATTTATTTACAATATATTTATTGATATTTATATTTATTTAATATTTAAATATCAATATTTGTATTTATTTAATTGTATTTAATTTATTTTTTTATTCATTCATTTATTTATTTTTATTGTTTACCGTGGTTAAGGTGTTGGCCTCTGGACCAGGAAGATCACGGGTTCAAACCCCACCACAACCAAACTGCCACTAGTGGGAGCCCTTGAGCAAGGCCCTTAATCCTCAGTTGTAAGGCGCTCTGGATAAGGGCGTCTGCCAAATGCCGTAAATGTAAAGTTTGTCCCGGTCCCGCCCCCCTCCGGTGTGCCTCTTCATGCATAAACATGTTATTTTCTCCGGCAGGACAAATTCTGTCGGGAGCAAAAGTCGCTCCCGACTTTGTGCCTGTATATTATTTACCCTGTCACTTATGGAAATAGCAACCGAGACGTTTGTTTATCTGTTTATAGATTAACGTGACACTAACGTGACTTATGTTTGGTTGCAGGTAAACCGGGGCGAACGGCACGCTGGCAGGCATGCGGATCCGACTACAGAGGTCGGGCCACGCGGCCTTGCTTCTATCGGAGCTCAACCGCTGCCGCCTGTCGCGGCTCCTCTGCGACGTGGTCCTGCAGGTCGGAGGAAGGTCGTTTCCGGCGCACCGCGCGGTCCTTTCGTGCGCGAGCTCTCACTTCAGCAGCCTGTTGTCTAGGGGGCCGTATGGCCAGAGTGGCACCGCGCCGACCTTTTCCCTGGACTTCATCTCCGCGGCCAACTTCGAGAAAGTGCTGACCTTCATTTACACGGGGGAGATCCTCACCGATCTGATAGACGTGGGCGTGCTGTACGAGCTGGCCGAACGGCTGGGCGTGCGGGAGTTGGTGCGAGCTTGCCACGCCACCTTCCCGGACATGAAGAGCTCGGACGGAGACGTGGAAGCGGACATGACTCCGGTCGCCACCATGGCCGCCTCCGTGTGCTCGTCGTCCGCGGCGTCCTGCTCTTCCCTGTCGTCTCCTGCTGCTCCCACTCCGGTAGCGCCTTCCCCCCTTCCTCCAGGCAGGGGCAGCCGGGTAAACCGCTCTCACATGGCCCCGCTCTCGCTCTCCCACTCGCCCAAAGCAGAAGACGGGTTCCAGCTGCACATGAGCTACGACCAGCTGGCGAACAGCAAACAGAGTGCGTTGGATAATCACCGCCCTCAGGCCTCCGAGATCCTCCCGGCGCTCAGCCTGCAGCTGAAAACCGAGCAGGAGGAAGAGGAAGTGGACGGGAACCACAGCGCAGAGGAACGAGTCGTTATTAACGGCGACGAGCCGGCGCATCCCGACGCGTGTTCCGTCCCCGACTCGTCAGCGCGGGCCGGGGGGGAGTCCTGCGCGCCGTCCTCGTCCTCCGGCGATCCCCTGGATAACCTGCAGCTTCGGGTGGTCGAAGGAGGCGTTGGCCTCGAGGTCGGGGATGTCAAAGGCGGCCTGCTGTTCGAGGAAGAGGACGAGGCAGAAAAAAGGAGCCTTCGCGGCGGGCCCTCGGAGGACGGAGAGCAGTGGCGGGCGCTCGCGGGGGACGTAATAGAACTGAGCGACGACGAGGAGAATTACCTCGAGGAGGACGAGGACGACGAAGACCTCATGTGCATCGAGAATGGCAGAGGCGGCGCCTCGGAGAATCGGGGAAACCTGGCGTCGCAGCCCTGTAAAACCTGCGGCGCGCTGTTGCACGCCGATAACGGCGTCTTGCGCGCTCACGCAGAGACGCACCTGAGCGAGGCGGGCGGCTGCCGGGTGTGCGGCGCGTCTTTCCCCGACCGAGCGTCCAGCGTCGCTCATGCCCTGACGCACGTCGGCATCCTGTTGTTTTCCTGCGAGATATGCGAGTCGCAGTTCGGCACGGAGGCCGAACTGATCCGCCACAGGCGGCACTCGGTGGCCCGCTGCGTCCCCCAAATGCCCGAGCAGTTCATGAGCGCCACTCAGGGCCCTGGAGGGGAAATGCACTGTGCCGTGTGCACAAAATCCATTCTGAAGGATATCAAGGTTTGTGTGTTTTGTGTTTTCTGAATTCTATTTCTACTTTCTTGATTTGTATTTGTTATTCTATTATCCATTTTATATAACGGGGAAGAAATAATGCATTTTTTTTCTTCCCCAAAAAAAAAACTATATATATATATATATATGTGTGTGTGTGTGTGTGTGTATGTATATGTATATGTATATGTATATATGTACTGGGGGCACGGTGTCTTAGTGGATAGCACGTTCGCCTCACACCGCCAGGGTCCGGGTTCAATTCCCGTCTCGGCCATGTGTGTGTGGAGTTTGTGCATGTTCTCCCCGTGCCTCAGGGGGTTTTTCTCCCGGTTCTCCGGTTTCCTCCCCCGGTCCAAAAAAAAAACATGCGGCCGCACGGTCGGTTGAGTGGCACCTTGGAAAATTGTCCCTAGTGTGTGAGTGTGTGTGTGTGTGTGTGTGTGTCCTGCGATGGGTTGGCATTCCATCCAGGGTGCCTTAATGCCCATAGACACAGACTCCCCGTGACCCGAGGGAAGATCGGATAAAGCGGTAGAAGATGAATGAATGAATGAATGTTTATATCATAGTGCATGTTGTACTTTTGCCGTATGTGTGTGTGTGTGTGTGTGTGTGTGTATAACATGCGTTCTCTTTTTTCAGGCTGTCAGGGAGCACGTACAGGCCCATGTGTGTTTGCGGACGTTACGCTGCGGCGTGTGCCAGGCGACTCAGCCCACGCGGTGCGCTCTCCTGTGGCACGCGCTGACCCACGTCCTCGCCATTTACTCCTGCCCGCAGTGTGCCTGCCCCTTCCTGGAGCGGCCGCTCCTGGAGACGCACTTGGCCCTGCACACGGAACAGCGCGACGTAGGCAGAGAGGACGATTGCAGTCAGGAGAGCAGCACAGAAGGACAGGGCGAGTTTCAGTGCTTCCTTTGTCCGCAGACGTTCCCTTCCGATGCGGCGTTCCATTACCACCTGAGCACGCACCCCAGCGAGCCCCAAGCCTGGCCGGTCAAGCGCAAAGCCGACCAGCCGCTGGAGTTCTCCTCGTCCTCGTCCTCGCCACTAGAGCCAGGAGGCGTTGGCAAGCTGGGCGGCCTCGGCTTCAGCATGGGCACCTTCATCCCGGACAAAATGATCCCGGCCGGCATGCCCTTCCCCGCGGGCCTGCTACAGAACGGCAACCTGGCCGGCTGCCCGCAAGCCGGCGGCGTCCTGAAGCAGAAGTGGTACCGCTGCCGGTACTGCGGCAAGCGCTTCGCGCACTCGGGCGAGTTCACCTACCACCTGCGCATCCACACGGGCGAGAAGCCGTACCAGTGCAAGGTGTGCCTGCGCTTCTTCCGCGGCCGCTCCACCATGATCTGCCACTTGAAGACGCACGCCGGCGCCCTGATGTACCGCTGCACCGTGTGCGGCCTGTACTTCTCCACGCTCAAGATGGTCTCGTCGCACATGGAACTCCACAAGGACCACCTGCCTCCTGACTTCAACATCGAGGAGACCTTCATGTACAACGACCACTCCAAAGAGCCGCTCCCCAACCTGGACACCTGAAACGGGATCGCCGCGCCCCCCAGCGTGAACCTTCCGTTTTCGACGACAAAGTTCTTAAACGTTCCACGAAATGGGTACCGACGTTGCCTCGCCACTGGGTGGCAGCGTCGAGCGTCTCGAGGGCTCACGTAGTTTAGGATTCTTCCCTCGTACCCGCTCTGTAATCGGTATAAGCTAAATGTATATAATCTCGGAGCGTTTCTACGTTTCGACTCGAGGGCACTCGTACACGAGGGTGTTTCGAATTAGCTATTTATTTTTTACACTTTATTCGTCTTTACGCCATTTCGTACGTCGTTTCTTTCTTAACGCCGTAACAAAACGCGTAAGTGTTCTGTATTAAGACGAGGCATCAAGCGGAAATAAAAGTAGGGTTTTTAATTCTTTTTATAAGCGTCCCCAGTGTTGACTTTTATTATCATATTATATCTAATAATTTAACTGGGGGGGGAAGAAAGGCAAGGCGCAACGGGAAGAAGTAGCATTTTTAACGTCATTTCCAACTCTCCCGGATCAGGAGTGTGTAAAAAATAAACAAAAAAAAAAAAAAAAAAAAAAAAAAAGCTCTTTTTAAAAAGAATGGTACCTATTGCCTCTTTAAGCAAGGCCGATTCCACAGTGTGTGCTATTTTTTTATTGTGAAAGCAGTGCAGTACCTTAATCATACAAATGTGAGACCTCTAACTATTTATTTATTTATAGCTTTTTATGTTGACACATTATCTTTTGTAAGGAGTCTTTTCATTCCCAAAAACAAACAAACAAACAAAAACCAAAAAAAAAAAAAAAAAACGAAAAGCAAGAAGTGCATTTATTACTTTGTTCTCTCCGACTGTATTTGTTTCGTAATCGTTCCGAATAAAATTGAGCTGACGTACATGCGCGGGTGTCGGTGTGACATTCAATTTTCTCAGCGGTGATACGGCTTTCCAACATATACATACATACATATATAAATTATATATAAATATATATATATATATATATATATATATATATATATATATATATATATATATATATATATATATATATATATCTACTGGGGGGACGGTGTGGCTTAGTGTTTATCACATTCACCTCACACCACCCCCCACCACCAGGGTCCGGGTTCGATTCTCGTCTCGGCCATGTGTGGTGTGGAAGTTTGCATGTTCTCCCTGTGTCTCAGGGGGTTTTTTTTCTCCGGGTTCTCCGGTTTCCTCCCCCGGTCCGAAAAAAAAAACATGCACGGTAGGTTGATTGGCACCTTGGAAAATTGTCCCTAGTGTATGAATGTGTGTGTGTGTGTGTGTGTGTGTGTGTGTGTGTGTGTGTGTGCCCATTCCATCCAGGGTGTATCCTGCCTTAATGCCCATAGACGCCTGAGATAGACACAGACTCCCCGTGACCCGAGGGAAGATCGGATAAAGCGGTAGAAGATGAATGAATATATAATGTGTATATATGTGTGTGTGTGTGTGTGTGTGTGTGTGTGTGTGTGTGTGGGGACAATTTCTGTAATATACATGTAGACTTGTAAAACGTACCAGCGGTGAAGGCAAGCAATTTATTTGTTACAGAGCACACAGACATCGACATCTACAAACGTTTGATTGCTGGACTTCCTTTTATCCGTGGCGTGTTTGTCAGCAGCTTCCTGTCGGGATCCTTCCTTCCTTCCTTCCTCTTTTTAACCCAAGTGACCCTAAAGCCGTTCCTTATGACTGCTTATCTGTTTTGGCAGTTGACAAACATATTCGATACACAAACACGACCCCCCCCCCCCAAAAAAAACAACAAATCTAAATAATCGTTCTGAAATCAGTCTGTATGCGGAGGATACATGTTGTCAAACCGTTATTCGTAAAATGGTTCGACAACTATTCGCTGCGTCCTCGCGCCTTGTCCCTGGTTTCGAACTCCCTACGCAGCTATTTCGGAGTGACTGGTGCTGGCGTTGCTGAGCTTCCGCTCCTTCGTCCCGGCGGCGTTCGCCGCGCCGTTCCCGGCGCCCGCGGGGATCCGTGAGAGTACGTCGTTGTAGAGGTTGGCGCGGAACGTCTTGCTCAGGAAGTTGTACAAAATGGGGTTGGCGATGCAGTGGAGGAGCGAGACACACTGGACCACGCTGAAGGAGTAGTACAGCACGTCGACGATGTTGCACGACAGCAGTTGGTAGTTCAGGTCGTCGACCATGATCAGGAACACCACGATGTGGTAAGGCAGCCAGCAGAGCACGAAGACCAGCGAGTAGACGTGCAGCAGCCAGACGTCCCTGCGGTTCTGGACGTCCGGGGAGGCGCGGAGGACCCGCGCGATCAGGACGTTGCACGTGATGATGACCGTCGCCGGCCCCAGGAACTGGAAGATGAGGCAGAAGAAGCTGACGGAGACGAACCACGCCATGTGGTGCAGCTCGGGCATCATGTAGCAGCCCGGCTCGTCCCACTCCAGCAGGTCCACGTGTACGTTTTCCAGCAGCGCCAGAAACAAGGATAGGAGCCACGTTCCGGCGCAAAGGAGCCACCGGCGGTGACGGGGCTGCAGGGGGAAGCAGGAGGGCGCGCTCGGCCGCGTGATGCTCAGGTACCGCTCCAGAGTCATGAAGGCCAGGAAGAAGGAGCTACTGTAGAAGTTGATGACATAGATGAGGTGAGTGACCTTGCACAGGAAGCGGCCCCAGATCCAAACCCGGTCCATCGTGACCTCCAGCATGAAGAACGGCATGGTGAAGACCACCATCAGGTCGGACAGGCTGATGTTAATGACGCAGAAGAGGACGCCGCCGGCCGAGTGTCTCCGGCGCCAGTTCACCCAGACCACCAGGCAGTTCTCCACCAAGCCCACCATGAACAGGAGCAGGTAGAGCAGGAACAACGCCATGCGCCGGGACTCCCGGTCCAGGTCCAGGTTGCATTCGTAGAACCACGGCGTGTCGTTGTGGAGTGATGTGTTGTTGTCAAGCATCATTTTCTGTAGACACACACATACGAAAGGGTCAGTGTGTGTGTGTGTGTGTGTGTGTGTGTGTGTGTGTGTGTGTGTGTGTGTGTGTGTGTGTGTGTGTGTGTTGTGTGGGGGAGTTATTTAATAGGATTATACTGATCCTTTGTTTTGCAGCTGAATAATTGTAGAAACAAAAAATGTTGCTGACCGTTGCACTTTTAGGGACGTGCTGCTTTGCTATAGTTGCCAATTACATTTACCGTGTTATATATATATATATATATACACACACACACACACACACACACACATACACACACACAAAAATAATAATAACATGCCCTACCTTGGCAATGGTGTGTGGAGCTCTTAGCAGGGTAAAGACTCCTCTGATGGCGCAGGGCAAATGTGCTGGTTTAGACTTTTTCCCAACTGCTTTGGGGTATTAAGCCCTCCTCTCTCTCTCCCTCTCTCTCTCGCTCTCTCGCTCTCTCTTTTCCACAAGCGCCACTGCTGATAGGACATTCTCAAAGGGCAGGAAGGAGGGCACACTCAGCAGGAAAGAGATTCCTGAGCCATTCTTGAGCCCAGGTGACATTTGGTGTGTGTCTGATGGATCTAGGATTAATTCTCTGAAACACACACACACACACACGAACCCCGCCCTGTAGTTTTCGGGGAAGAGATACTTTATTTTAAACAATGTTAGCAATCGACAAGAATTAATAGCGGCATCAACATGTGTATAGGCATCTCTTGTCCTCCGGGCCAGCAACAAAACTTCCATTGGTTTATTTTTTTTTTTTTTGTTTGTTTGTTTGTTTACATTCATTATCGGCGACAATCGTAACACTATTGAGGAAGGTGTTGTTTTTTCAGCTTGCCGTCACGAGCCTTGTATCTGCCGAGGCATATCACTGCCAGGCCAAACTTTCCCCACTGCTTTATCACGGATTTGGTGATTAGTTGGTCAGAAGACTGTTATTATTAGTTATTAACCAATGTCTGTCAGATCCCATGAGATCATGATCTTTTCCATTGTTATCAGATGTATATATTATATATCTCTCTATCTCTCTATCTATCTATCTCTATCTATCTATCTATCTATCTATCTATCTATATCTATCTATCTATATCTATATATATATATATATATATATATATATATATCTATATATATATATATATATATATATATATATATAAAGGGGCACGGGTGGCTTAGTGGTTAGCAAGTTCGCCTCACACCTCCAGGGATCCGGGTTCGATTCCCGTCTCGGCCATGTGTGTGTGGAGTTTGCATGTTCTCCCCGTGCCACAGGGGGTTTTTCTCCGGGTTTCGGTTTCTCCCCTGGTGCAAAAAAAACATGCACGGTAGGTTGATTGGCACCTTGGAAAATTGTCCCTAGTGTATGAATGTGTGTGTGTGTGTGTGTGTGTCCTGCGATGGGTTGGCATTCCATCCTGGGTGTATCCTGCCTTAATGCCCATAGACGCCTGAGATAGACACAGGGTCCCCGTGACCCGAGGGAAGATCGGATAAAGCGTATAGGTTAGAAGATGAATGAATGAATGTTAAATCTCATAACCATTGGCCAATTGTCACTTATGATCAGCAATAGAGATGGATGGATGGATGGATGGATGGACGTTCAGTGTTTAGTGGCCTTGAGAAAGTAAAAATCAACCTCACCCTTTGGATAACAGTGTCCTGGAGAAATGAGGGGCGGGTCTGATTGAAAATGATGCTGCTTTAATGTTTCCTGTGGCTGCTTTGGAATATTAAACCCTCCTCC
>JACRUU010000030.1:3929893-4000916 GCA_030449085.1 Kryptopterus vitreolus
TGGATGGATGATGTGTATGGTATGTATGTATGTATGTATGTATGTATGAATGTGATGTATGTGGATGTATGTATGTATGTACGTATGTATGTATGTATGTATGTATGTGTGTATGTATGAATGGATGTATGTGTGGATGTATGTATGGATGTATGTACGTATGTACTGTATGTGTGTTGTATGTATGGATGGTATGTATGTATGATGTATGTATGTAGTCTGATGTATGTGTGTATGTATGATGTATGTACTCTGTGTGGTATGTGTATGTGTATGTGTATGTATGTATGTGTATGTATGGATGTATGTATGTATGTATGTATGGATGTATGTGTGTATGTATGTATGTATGGATGTATGTGTATGTATGTATGTATGTACGTAGTGGTATGTATTGTATGTGTGGATGAATGGATGTGTATGATGATGTATGTGTATGTATGTGGATGTATGTGTATGTATGTATGTATGTATGTATGTATGTGTATGGTATGTATGTGTATGTAGTGTATGTATGTGATGTATGTGTGTATGTGTACGTATGTGTGTGTGTATGTATGGATGTGTGTGATGTGTGTATGTATGTATGTATGTGTGTATGTATGAATGGATGTATGTATGTATGTATGTATGTATGTGGATGTATGTGTATGTATGTATGTATGTATGTGTATGTATGTGTGTATGTATGTATGTGTATGTATATGTATGTATGTATGTATGTGTGTATGTGTATGTGTATGTATGTATGTATGTATGTATGTGTATGTATGTATGATGTGTGGATGTATGTATGTATGTGTGTGTGTATGTATGTATGTGTATGTATGTATGTATGTATGTGTGTATGTATGTATGTATGTTGTGTGTGTGTGTGTGTATTTATTGATGTATGTGTGTGTGTATGTATGTGTGGATGTATGTGTGTATGTATGTATGTGTATGTATGTATGTGTATGTGTATGTGTGTGTATGTGTGTGTGTATGTATGTATGTATGTATGTGTGTATGTATGTATGTATGTATGTATGTATGTATGTATGTATGTATGTATGTATGTATGTCGTATGTTGTATGTGTGGATGTGATGGATGTGTATGTATGTGTGTATGTATGTATGTATGTGTGGTATGTATGTATGATGTATGTGTGTATGTATGTGTGGATGTATGTGTGTATATATGTATGTGTATGTATGTGTGTGTGTATGTATGTGTGGATGGATGGATGGATGATAGAATTAAGCAAAAAAAGCCCACATGGCCCACTGGGAATGAATAAATAATAACTAATCCACAATAATATAAGCAATAAGCTAGTTATCCTATTTTCTTTTTTAAATCCACATTATTCTTAAATGATTTCTGTATTTAATCCCCGATTATTATTTTCTGCTAATAAAGAAAAGTTTGAAATCGCTTGAGCATTTGAAGAAAAAGGAATAAAAGTGACCGATCAGCACCACAGTGAATCGTATAGAATCAGTGAGTCGCAGTTCAGTGAATCGAAAACGAATCGCGACGGGACGACTCGTATCGCATCTGCACGTGTACCTCAACGTCTCTGTTGAGCTTCTCCAGGATCTTCTCTTTCTCCTCCTCGGTCACGTACACCTTCTGCATGTTGTTCCTGAAATCCACGTCCTTGAAGGTGGGCAGCTCTTTCACCTGCGACGGGGGAAAAAAAAAAACCCGGACTATGAGGACGTGTACAAGAACACGCAGAGTATCGACGAATGGTGGATCACCGCCTCGTACCTTCTCTTTATCGCTCGCCTCTCGGGACACCAAGGAACCCTGAAGCACATGAAGCATTATTTCTTTCTTTCTTTTTAAACACATAGTCTAAAAAAACAACAACACAACACCCCCTTGTGGCCTATCGTTATTAATGCAGCGGCGGAATAACACGCACGCAAAAAAAATAAGTCACCCATCATGAGTCAGATTTTCCATCCCCTCACCTTAAGATCGTATTTCCTGTGCACGGTGAGCCGGTGACTGAACATGTTCCTCATGACGATGAGGTACGTGTCCTCGCTCTCCACGCTCACACGGTACATGCCGAGGAACTGAGGGAGGAGCGTGTTGCCGTGGCACTTCACGATGTGCTGCGAGGGGGGGTTAGGAGACACCGTGAGCTGCTGTTACAGGGAAGTAATAATCACTGCTGTGCTCTGTTTATAAGCTCCCATGCCACAAAAAACGCCGTAATACACGTTTTATCGATTCCGATTAGTCATGTTTATCGTGACACTTTGTTTACAACGTTCTGGTTTATTACACTTTAGCATTGTCAGCAATTTTTACAAATTAGCAGCCGAAGAATAATAATCCCAGTCAAGCAGAAACCGCCATCGCAAAACCCTTCATGGATCCATGGATCCAACGTGCCCTCCGTGAACCCTGAAATCCCTGTCCCGAAACCGCACGATCCCCGCAGGTCTGTCTTGTAAACTGATGTTTAGATTACCGTATAAGGTCCTGGCAGATTACCCGCTCTGAAGGTCCTGGAAGATTAGCAGGTGGGTAAAAAAAAAAAGTCCAGGAATTGATAGGAGGAATCGAAATTTGTATTACATGACAAGCTTCCAGAATCGGAATCCATATTCGATTCCCAACCCTGATCACGCCACATTTCAGTGTCTTTTTATATAAGACAAAAGAGTTTCAATAATAAGAATAAAGACCCGTCGAGAATCATCCAGCACCACGAAGCCCTTAAATACGGGGCGGGCACGGGAAACGGACGCCGAATCGGACGTGCAAACCCTGACGTCCTCGTCCCGAAATTGTGTGCCTCGAGACCGGTGGATCCCAACAGGTCCATCTTGTACAACTTTTGTGGTTTACATTATTAAATAAGGTCCTGGCAGATTATCCGCTCTGAAGGTCCTGGAAGATTTGAATTGTATAACGAAGTATCCGAATCCAGAATGGGAATTCGATTCCCAACCCTAATCAAGATATCAATGCTAACGGCTTTTTTTTTTTCTTTCACAAAAGAGTTTTTACTCGTTTGCTCACTCTCTCCTACTTTCCCTCCTTTCACTCTCTCTTGCTCTTTTCCACTCACCTGGTCATTATCTCTCACTCGCTCACTCTCTCTTCTCTCTCTCCAATACTCTTTCGTTGATACTATTCCCCTCTCTCTCTCTCCCTTTTAGTGTTGTCTCACTCTCTTTTTCCTCTCTTCTACTCTTCCTTCTCTCTCTCTCTCACTCTGTACTGAAGATTTTCCTCCAATAAGAATCAGATACAGCGCATCCAATCAAAAACGAGGACCCCGACCTGTCCATGTTCCGTATAAAAACTTCGGATTGACCCTTACGAGGCATTAACCGTCGCGATGAGGCATCACAGATGAGAGAGACGGAAATGGAGCGTGCACAGAGGATGTTCGCGAAGGTAGCGCTCACCGTACACCTAGATGCCCTATTTCACCCCCCCCCCTCACTGGAGGCCAAAAAGGCGCTAAAAATAGATGACGGAGTTTTCAGGAGACAGAAACGGGGGCGTTTAAGGACGCGGTCCACACGGCGAACGCGGTCTGGAAAAACCTCGCCCGTAAACCAGGGGATTTCAGCGTGTGAATGTTTTTGAGAGAATAACCACTTCACCTTTTAATTATTTATTTATTTTTACCAAACTTCTTCAGGAAGTCATGTCGGACGCTTCCTGGTGGTAATCGTGCGTTTATAGGGGAAGACTCGAGAGCGATACCTGGTGATATTCGGAGAGGATGCTGTGCATGTCGGCGACGTCCTCGCTGGAGATCTGCTTCACCACCAGGGTGCGGTCGTACGAGATGAAGAGGAGACTCTCGCCCTGACCCTTTCCCTTCACTGGTGGACTGCTGGTGGTCACCACAACCACACTGGGGGTCGCCCACGAGAAGCCAGAGAAGCCTGACCCACTTCCCACACTGGGGACTGCGGGTCACACCCCACACACACACACACACACACACATCAACGTCGCTCCACGAAGAACAAATTCCTTCCCCAGACGTGTGAAGAAAGCCCACGGCCCCACACACATTGATTTGCCTCGCCTCAGCAGCACACCCCCTCCCCCCGCCCCCCATAACCGATAAAAGGGAAAGATAACAACATCCAAAGAGCAAAACCCGCCTCTCGCCATCCAATATTGTGTTTTGATGACAAAACGTTCACCTATACAGATCACATCGTCTGACTACGGCACCTCCTACTGGCTCCTGGAGCACATCTAAACTCGCCCCCCCCCCCCCCCCCGTGATTTATATTATTAACCACATGAATCCCATTAAGCTGTAACTTCATAAGTAATTTGAGCTACAATATCAGGACGCACTGTTCAAGCCTTTCGCTCCCTACATGCACCAACCAGACTCGAACTTGTGGGGGGTGGGAGAGAGAGAGAGAAGAACAGGCGTCCCAATACTTTTGGCCCTACAGTGTGCGTGACAATTTGGCAAATGCGACGTACCTGGTAGTCCAGATCCTCGATGCCGAATCGCTCGCGGAGGTTCCTGAACACTTGGGGGCAGTACTCTTTGAATTTGAAATGCCCCGGAAGGTTCTCTCTGTTCAAAATAAAAAGGGATACAAGACATCGATTTACAAAGTACAGCAGATTTACGCTTTATTCCTGACGATGTCTCCAACCCGTAATGAAACGCCAGTAAAAAATTACTTATCAAGACAAAGGCTTTGTTTACTCTATTTTTTAAAAATGTCCTTTATTGTTATCTATATATTTCAATTTTGATGCGACAAGGCAATTAAATGCACTAAATATATATATATATATATATTATTTTTTTTAGATATTCTTGTTTTGCAATATATATTTTTTCCAAAGAGGATATCTATCTATATCTATCTATCTATCTATCTATATATATATATATATATATATATATATATATATATTCATTCATTCATTCATTCATTCATCTTCTTCCCTCCCAACCGCTTTATCCGATCTTCCTCGGGTCACGGGGAGCCTGTGCCTATCTCAGGCGTCTATGGGCATTAAGGGCAGGATACACCCTGGATGGAATGCCAACCCATAGCACCCCGTGCCACCCAACCCATCGCACCGGGCACACACACACACACACACACACACACACACACACATTCATACACTAGGGACAATTTTCCAAGGTGCCAATCAACCTACCGTGCATGTTTTTGGACCGGGGAAAAACCGGAGAACCCGGAGAGAAAAAAACCCCTGAGGCACGGGGAGAGAGGAGGAGAACATGCAAACTCCACACACACATTCCCGAGACGGGAATCGAACCCGGATCCTGGCGGTGTGAGGCGAACGTGCTAACCCACTAAACCACCGTGCCCCTTATATATATATATATATATATATATATATATATATATATATATATATCATATATAGATATATATTTTTTTTTTTGTATATTTAGTACTTCTGTTTAATAAAACCAAAGTACTCCTTCTCCAATTAATCAATTAACTGATGGATAAACAGGCAGAATAATCGCTCACTAAAATAACCGCATGTTTCTATTCCAATTCTGGACTACACACTATTTATAGGTGTTTATTTGCTACATGTAAAATGTGGGTGGTATTTACTTGTTAAAAAGATGGTTCTGGACTTTGATTTTGGTGTTGGCTTTAAAGTCATCAGGGAGAAGCATGACTGGGACAGGAACCTGGTTGAGATCGTTGATCTGAGGAAGAAAAAAAGAGAGAGAGAGCTTTATGGAAAGTGCATTGCAAAGATCTCCATCAAATGAGAGAAAAAGGGGAAAATAAAGGAAATAAAAGCAATGTTGGACACAGATCAAAGCATGACCTTCACCCCCTATAGAGATCTATCTGTCTAACACGAGTCGCTGAGAAGACAGGAATGAATTTGCATAGTTGGATCGGTCATTTTCAAAGAGAAAATGCACGCATTCTTCGGGTTTGCTTTCGTGTAGCTGCTGAATACCGCACATGTAAAGTACAGTTTCCGCATTCTACACGGACACTGTATTACGGTTCTCTTCCCCCTACCCGTATGCAACAAGTCCCGCCTCCTGATTGACGATTGGTCAGGAATCTCGAACGCGCGCTCCGATTGGGTATCGACGACAACCACGGAGCCAATCGTGGCGCAGGAACCGGAATACAGGTAGGAGAAGAGAAAAAACAAAGTGCGACTGTGTGCTAGCTAACTGAGAAGGGAGGTGCCTGGAGCACGGTACGCAAGACCTACCGAGTGATTCACTCCCCACATAAAGACGCTGAGCACCGGGTCGCTGGCTCGGAAAACCTTCACCTTCTGCTGGACGAAGTTCTTCTTCTTGGTCTTGGTTTTGGCGGCCAGCATGAGCATGGGGCCGGAGGCGCTGCCGGGGTTCCCGAGCGCCGCCATCACCGCCGCCTCGCCTCAGTTCCTGCTCCCTCCGCCCCAGCTGTCAAGTCCCGCACTCACACACAAACGTCCAGAACCTTTTATTATTATTACTATTATTATTATTACTCCTCTTCTTTTCTACTAAACCTCACTACTTCCGCACAAGACTCAGCGGAGCAGCGCTGCTCCATTCCGGGGAAGAGGGAGAAGAAAGTCCCTGACAAGAGCCACCGTAACCCGGGAACTTCTGCTGCAGATCACCAGGGGCGGGGGGCGGAGTGCCCGAGTTTAGAGCGACAGCTCCAGGAGCCAATAGGAGACGCCCTAATCAGACCACGTGATCTGTTTAGGCCGGATATATGTTGGCACTAAACCCTATAGGTTCTCTATGGCATGTATGGAATATGGACTCATCGTTGAAACATATTATGGGCTGGGAAAATTAAGGTGCATTATTATTATTATTTTTAATATTTCATTTTTTTAGAGCGTTCTTATTAATAAAATAAAGGTACAATTATAACCTTCAGTGCAACAAACATTTATTCGTCATAAAATAATAAATAAATAATATTTTATATATATATATATATATAGGGTGCGGTGGCGGGTTTCCCCCGGGTTCGATTCCCGTCTCGGCCATGTGTGTGTGGAGTTTGTGCATGTTCTCCCCGTGCCTCAGGGTTTTTTTTTTCTCCGGGTTCTCCGGTTTCCTCCCGGTCCAAAAAACATGCACGGTAAGGTTGATTGGCACCTTGGAAAATTGTCCCTAGTGTATGAATGTGTGTGTGTGTGTGTGTGTGTGTGTGTGTGTGTGTGTGTGTGTGTGTGTGTAATGATGATGGGTTGGCATTCCGTCCAGGGTGTATCCTGCCTTAATGCCCATAGACAGCCTGAGATAGGCACAGGCTCCCCGTGACCCGAGAGATCGGATATATATATAGCGGTAGAAGATGAATGATATAATATATATATATATATATATATTTATATATATATATATATATATATATCTATATAAGTTATATAATATATGAAGTCCCTCAACTGGGAGGGGCACGGTGGCTTAGTGGTTAGCACACGTTCGCCTCACACCTCCAGGGTCCGGTGTTCGATTCCCGTCTCGGCCATGTGTGTGTGGAGTTTGCATGTTCTCCCCGTGCCATCAGGGGGTTTTTCTCCGGGTTCTCCGGTTTTCCTCCCGGTCCAAAAACATGCACGGTAGGTTGATTGGCACCTTGGAAAATTGTCCCTAGTGTATGAATGTGTGTGTGTGTGTGTGTGTGTGTGTGTGTCCTGCGATGGGTTGGCATTCCATCCAGGGTGTATCCTGCCTTAATGCCCATAGACGCCTGAGATAGGCACAGGCTCCCCGATGACCCGAGGGAAGATCGGATAAAAAAAGCGGTAGAAGATGGAATGGTATAGATTATATGGTAGAGATGAATGATATGTTATATAATAATGAAGTCTCAACTGGTGCACCAAAATCCGCCCATGAAAAATTAAAATCCGCCAATTAAAACGGTCCGTGTAAAAACACAGCGAAAAGTTAGGTTTGGTGTTTCCTGATCATTTATGTCATTTATGTAAAACAGCACAATTACTTTTACAACTTTTGGAAAGGAATATTTTGTTTTCATGCTCTATGTTGAGTTTCGTTTTCACTAATGCTCAATATCCACATTTGCCCATGGCCACGCTATTAAATAACGTGAAATGTATTCCTTTACGGTACATTTAGCAGAAATTAAAATAGTGCGATCGTGAATAGGAGAACAGGTTTAGTGGTTAGCACGTTCGCCTCACACCGCCAGGGTCCGGGTTCAATTCCCGTCTCGGCCATGTGTGTGTGTGTGGGGTTTGCACACTCCACTTAGATTGTAGATTGGGCTCCATGTAGATTGGGCTATCTACGACATCTCGTAGATAGCCCAGGGGGTTTTTCTCCGGTTTCCGGTTTCCTCCCCGGTCCAAAAACATGCACGGTAGGTTGATTGGCACCTTGGTAAAATTGTCCCTAGTGTATGAATGTGTGTGTGTGTGTGTGTCCTGTGATGGGTTGGCATTCCATGCAGAGTGTATCCTGCCTTAATGCCCATAGACGCCTGAGATAGGCACAGACTCCCCGTGACCCGAGGGAAGATCGGATAAAGCGCTAGAAGATGAATGAATGAATAGTGAACTCTTTGCAGAAACGAAGGCACACATTTGTATTTATGGTACATTTCAGACTTGTTGAACAAAACCAATGTGATTCTGTGATTCAGTTTATTCATATCTGTGTTGTATTTGTCGAGCATGCCACAGGATTGTTTTTTTTCCCCCCTCCTGCTGCCCAACATTTATCTCATGCCTCAACTCATGCGATCGGTGTCGAAACTCTCTGCGAGCCCTTTGCTTCAGGTGTCCCGTGTACCAGCGGGCCCAGGGTGAAAGTCTCGCTCAGTTATTCCCACGAAAGCACCGACGCTTAGCTGTGAAACCGAACCGATGTTTTCCATTCGAATTTCTTTTTGACGGGTTTGGAAAGATTTTCCTTCTCCGCTTCTCTCCTCTCCCAAAGCGACCGCAGATCGTGAATAAACTCCAAAATCTGTTCATGAAAAGGATTTTTACATTACGCCCTCGAAACGTGTGGTGTAAATGTATCCGTATCATCTGCCATCTCTTTCGATAGGGTCAAACATACATACATACATACACTTTGTCACTTGTTAATACCTTATCCAATAATACAGCATTCTCCTCTACGTTCATTGTCCCTGAAATGCCCATCTTCCACAGATTTCTCGACATCTCGTAGATAGCCCGGTTGAGTCTCCCCAGCTCCACGGACTTCCAGTCGGCTAACTTGTGTAATTCCTTACATCTTTTCTCCTAGAGGCACACAGAGGCAGGTCAGTAATATAGTGTCAGTAAACGGTTGCACAGTTATATCAGCTGGTCCGATCCGACCACATATTACAACATCTTTCGTTCATATTGCTAGATCTGATAGTCTAAATAATAATAATAATAATAATAATAATAGCAGCAGGGGGCACTATGGTGGTTTAGTGGTTAGCACGTTCGCCTCACACCTCCAGGGTCCGGGTTCGAGTCCCGTCTCGGCCATGTGTGTGTGGAGTTTGTATGTTCTCCCCGTGCCACTAGGGGGTTTTTCTCCGGGTTCTCCGGTTTCCTCTCCCGGTCCAAAAACACGCACGGTAGGTTGATTGGCACCTTGGAAAATTGTCCCTAGTGTATGAATGTGTGTATGAATGTAAGTGTGTGTGTGTGTGATGGGTTGGCATTCCATCCAGGGTGTATCCTGCCTTAATGCCCATAGACGCCTGAGATGGGCACAGACTCCCCGTGACCTGAGGGAAGATCAGATAAAGCGCTAGAAGATGAATGAATAATAGCAGCCTCTCACCACTGCTTTGACATTGCCCACGGAGTCTCCGAGTTCGAGTTTCAGCTGTTGTATCTTAATCAGGTTTCCTCCTTGTGTAAACGAGTATTCCTCCCGAATCCGATTAGTCTCCGATTGTGATTTATCCACCTCCACCTGCTTGCTTTGCATGTTCCTCAGCAGTTCATCGTGCAATCGTTTAGCTTTTGTGAAATGTTCGATCAGGTCTTTTGCCTCCTTAAACTGAGAGAAAGCATGATCATAAGAAGAAGAAGAAGAAGAAATGGTTGGTAGTAAAGCAATTTTGCTTTTAAATTAAAAAAAAAATATATATATATATATATATATATATGGGGCATGGTGGTTTAGTGGTTAGCACGTTCGCCTCACACCACCAGGGTCCGGGTTCGATTCCCGTCTTGGTCATGTGTGTGTGGAGTTTGTGCATGTTTGCTTTTTCTCCCCGTGCCTCAGGGGTTTTTCTCCGGGTTCTCCGGTTTTTTCCTCTTCCTCCCGGTCCAAAAACATACACGGTAGGTTGATTGGCACCTTGGAAAATTGTCCCTAGTGTATGAATGTGTGTGTGTGTGTGTGTGTGTGTCCTGCGATGGGTTGGCATTCCATCCAGGGTGTATCCTGCCTTAATGCCCATAGACGCCTGAGATAGCACCGCTCACGCTCCCCGTGACCCGAGGGAAGATCGGATAAAGCGGTAGAAGATGAATGAATATATATATATATATATATATATATATATATATATATATATATATATATATATATATATATATATATATATATATATATATACACTAGACCAGGGGTCCCCAATCTACGGTCTGTGGGCCCTCACATTTGGGACTTCTGTCTATTTATTCTTCATTTTGTTACCGGTACTTATTTTTTTATTGCCATAGTATTGATTTAATATTGGTATCGTGATATTTAATGTAGGTATCGCGCCAACAGTATTTGGGATGGGGCTCTTAATTTGGAAATTAAATGTTTTACCCATATCAACTCTGTATTTGACCATTTGTATTTTGTTAGGTATTAATAAAGATTAAAGCACCGATAATTTGCTGACACTATCGGCAAAAATCCATATCGGTAGCTTTTCTGGGTGCTGCTCCGATAGTAGAACAAGAGCGACCTCTAGAGGCGAATCACAGACACCACGTGCTGTTTGTTTTTACGCGTGCTACTCTGCGTGGAGAGCGCTAGAATATATTTATTATTATTCAAAATTATTAATTGTGTATTTAGATTTATTAAAGAATATATTCACATTTAGCACATTTTTCCGTATATATATATATATATTTTTTTTCTTTTATTTATTTATTTGTTGTTGTAATAAAGTTCAGTACTATATAACCACAAATGGAGGGTTTATTTGTCTGTTTGTTTGTTTGTTTTGTTTGTTGATCCATTTTTTTAACTGATCGGTTGATTTATCGGTTACTGGCAAGAACGCACTATTGGTCGAGCTGTAGTTTTTAACATAGCGTAATTATTTGTTATTTGTATTTGTTAGATTCACCCACCAATCATTAAAATATTCCGTATTAAAATATAAGTAAATGTTTTGATTTTAACACGCAAAAGATGTCATTCTGATAGTACTAATGCACTTTGAACAGGCTCTGTACGCTGCAGACAAAAAATAATAATAATAATAAACGAATCCACCATTAGGTGGCACCATAAATACATCTAAAACATTAAAAGCATAAATATATATATATATATTCATTCATCTTCTACCGCTTTATCCGATCTTCCCTCGGGTCACGGGTAGCCTGTGCCTATCTCAGGCGTCTATGGGCATTAAGGCAGGATACACCCTGGATGGAATGCCAACCCATCGCAGGGCACACACACACATTCACACACACATTCATACACTAGGGACAAGGTGCCAATTAACCTATCATGCATGTTTTTGGACCGGGGGAGGAAACCGGAGAACCCGGAGAAAAACCCCCTGAGGCACGGGGAGAACATGCAAACTCCACACACACATGACCGAGACGGGAATCAAACCCGGATCCTGGCGGTATATATATATATATATTTATAAAAATAAAATATATATATGGCCCTTATTGAAATAGGTTTTTCAGTATATATATATAAAACCTTTGTGCTAAAACGTTCCTTTGAATACAGATTTCATCTCTCCTTATTCCTGTTCATCCACAATAATATGTATAATATGAGGTCACCTGTTTGCTGCCCATTAAAATGGAACTGATGTATTCGCCGTGGATGCAGTTCTTCATTTGCTTTTTAAGCTGCCTGTGCTGCATGTTTAGAGTAATGAGTTGCTTGTTTAACTCGGTTAAGAGCTTCCGGTTCTCTTCATTCTTTTCCTTGTTTGTTTGGATTTTCTTAATGGCGATGCACCGCTGTTCCATGTTGTGCTGTGGAGGAAAAAATGCCCATTACAAATTATTATTATTATTTTTTTTATTATAAAATCCATGTACTGATGAGTTCACATATAGGGGCACAGTGGTTTAGTGGTTAGCACGTTTGCCTCACACCGCCAGGGTCCGGGTTCGATTCCCGTCTGGGCCATGTGTCTGTGTGGAGTTTTGCATGTTCTCCCCGTGCCTCAGGGGGTTTTTCTCCGGGTTGTCCGGTTTTCTCCCCAGTCCAAAAACATGCACGGTAGGTTGATTGGCACCTTGGAAAATTGTCCCTAGTGTATGAATGTGTGTGTGTCCTGTGCCCTGCGATGGGTTGGCATATAGTGGTAGAAGATGAATGAATGAATGAATGATGAGTTCACTTCCAAAGCTTATCAGAGACCCTGCTGGGGGGAAAAAAGCGACAGTATAAATGCAAACGCATACCTTTAGGTAACTACTACTATTAATGCGGTGCTGCATCTGCATCCCGACGTCCTTCAGGTCCTTCTGCTCTTGCACAGCTTGCTGCTGGGATTTTAATTCCTGGAGAGGAAAACCAGATAAGTTTTATGACAAATAAAAAGGTCATAAAATCACTAAGAAAATCATAAAAAATTGTTTACATGCTATAAAACAAATGATAGGGAGGATTTTTTTTTTTTTGCTAGTCTGGAATCTATTAAAAAAAAAATTTCAGTAATAAATCCCCTTACCTTTATCTGCTGATTGGCTTTTGCCTGAATGCTTTTGGTCTCTTCTCTCTCCACCTGAAGACGAAAAAGCTTCTTCGTTTTAGGAACCCTGGGCGTTCTATGCAAACAACAAGGGAAAGAAAGCATGTAAAAATAAATAAAATAGGTCCAACAGTATGTTAGTATGTAAATCACACCAATCGGCGCATGTTTTAAGTATGTTTTAATGAATGGTTGTAATTCAAAACATATGTTAACAAATGAATATAATTTTTTTTTAAAAGAGTGATTTGTTCATATTGTACTGGATGCTTGTCTTCATAATGTCTTGACAGTATTATTACAGGTATTATGGGAGTCATAAGAACTAACGAAATCAACCATGAGTTGTTAGAGATGAAGCTACACATTGTGTTCTTAGATGCATATTTTCATTTTTGTAGCTATTGTGTAAGTAGGGGGAAAACACGTGTAAGTAGTAAATGTTTGGATGGGATGATGTGTTTTTTATTTATTTTATTTATTTATATCAAAACAACAAAAGTCACCAAAATGATCCGATCTTCCCCTCACTACCTAGTGTAGAAGCATTCCCGAGCTCAACAGCGCCCCACATTTCCCCCATGTAAATATTGTGGTGAAAAACGGAACTGCAGCTTTTTTTTTTAGCCGATAACATGAGCCCCGCTCGAACGTAGTTCCGGACGATTCGGATCAATCAATCCGCGTCAGCAAAGTGCACGGGAATGAGTTTAAAGTGCATATCATTCCGCGCCTAATATAGGTCTAAGTTTGTGTCATAGGACGCGTTAAAGAAAACAAAGATATGAAAACTGTACAGCAAACAAAGTAAGTTTAACAGGACATTTTTAAAGTCCCGTTTGTCTACGCTTAAAGCCTGTCAATCAACATGAGAGCGCCATCTTCAGGCCGAACTATGAAACGACAACCAAATAAGTTCAGAATTTTTTTATGTAAAAAGTTATAATAGTAGCTCACTATAGTAGTGAATCAATTTGTTTACCCCTATCTAAATGTACTTTCAGGAGGTTCATTAGATCGTAACACAGACATACACGCTCGCACGACATACATGGTCCGATGCAGACGAAGGAAATCGGTGTACTGCAAAACACAAGGCGTGTACAGGTCGTCCTCCGTGTCGTGCACGCTGAACATGGAGTTCCGCATCCTGCGTGCTGTGTCCTCCCTCTTGCGTTCGGCAACATGCATTTTGCTTAACGCATCGTGCATGCTGCGTTCTGTGTCATGCAACCTGTTCGCCTGCATCTTTTTTTCACTGTGCTCCATACTGTATTGTGTACAATGTGGCCCCTTGTTCCCTGCGCACCGTTAATAAATAGCATGTATGGGACACTGTTGCGTCATAAAAAAAAAAAAAAAAAAAAAAACCCGCCATAATGACGCTATAACGTCTGCTGATTGGGTTGGGGAAGGGTCGGGGGGGGGGGGGGGGGGTACTTACTTTTAGTTATTAGCCCTTATTGTTATATTGATAGAGGTATTGGTATAATATAAGGTAAGTGTAAGGGGTAAATACGACTTGCGGGTTACTAGAAAGCTATTTGGAGTAAATATGTACAGAATAATCATTTATATTCTATATAATATATATATATATATATATATATATATATATATATATATATATATATATATATATATATATATATATATATATATATATTTTTTTTTTTTTTTTGTTACTATGCATTAATGCTGCTATTAAAGATTCTCTCTAACTGCCACAAGGTGGAGCCAAACTACTAGCAATGTCCTCACATACAATAGTGATATGAATCCCCCATAAGTAAGGCTGGTACGATTCGGATCTCGATACTTAGCCAACGATAAGATAACAAAAAAAAATTAAAAGATATAGTTTACAACTATATATATATATATATATATATATATATATATATATATATATATATATATATATATATATATATATATATATAAATTTAATTAGAATAAAGCACAGCACAAAGTCACTGATAATAGTAATATAGCTGTTTGTATTTTTTATTTTTCTTAAAGTTCTTGTACTTTGCGTCTTAGCAAAGCCTTCTGCTACACAACACAACATGAGAAGTGTTCACTTTCACAATTCAGCATTTCGCTTTCACCTTGATGCATCCTGGAGTGAGAAAATCGATTGCATTTACTTTACTTATTTATTTATCTATTTATTTATTTATTTATTTAAATGACAACATGCCAATTCAGAATGTCCAAAGTAACACATCGCAGATCAGCAAACGAGCGAGCAATGGCGAAATCCTTCGAATAGTACAATATACCCCAAGAGTGTGCCACTTATGACATTTCTCTATTTCTTTCTTTATTTCGTTTCTAAAATGTGCCGTCGAAGGCGTTTTTTTTTTTTTTTTTCTCTCTGCATGAATTGAAACTCGACAATGGAAAAAACAAACAAAGCAAACAACAACAACAACGATGTTGACAATATAAAAATACATGGTATTGTTTTTAGTTCCTTAAATTAAATAGAGCATCGATATATATATATATATATATATATATATATATATATATATATATATATATATATATATATATATATATATATATAATATTATATTGTAGTATATAAAAATATGCCTTTTCAGATAGAGTAATAGTCATTAGCTTTCAATCACCCAATGACAACCACGAAAAAAAACAAGACGGGGAAAAAAACAACAACAACAACAACAGAAAAAAAGAGATACAAGACATACAAACGGTGTGTGTGTTTAAAACGAAAGCGGCGCATGTGCATGTTCGCTTGTTTATTTAGTCAGTGTATCTTCCGAGGGAAGGAGGGAGGGGGGGGGAGGGGGGGGGGCATTGAGAGGAGGTGGGTGGAGAAGACAAAAATAATGGCGCCCGCTTTTTTTTTACGGCCTACTCGGAGATACAGAAGAAACAGTCAGTGCTGGCGGAGATAAAGGACGCTACCTTAGGAAGTGACCGAAGCGATGGAGTGTCTCTCGTGTCGGCTCGGCGCTGATGCACTGGTGCTGATGGCAGTGATTGTGAAACCGTTTCAGTGGTGCGCATGTTTGAGCGAGGAGCGTGTGTGTGTGTGTGTGTGTGTGTGTGTCCTCGTGTGTTGAGTGGTTTTTGTTTTGTTTTTTTCCCCTGGTGTCTCCTGGCCAGGCAGGGTCTAGCACAAGCGGCTTCGTCCTCCTCCTGTCTCTCTCTCTCTCTCTCTCTCTCTCTCACAGAACTCTCCCTCTTCTTTCATCCTCCTGGCTCCGAATTTGTGAACCCGTCTCACTCTCCGTCGCACGGTAAAGCCGCGTCCTCGGCGGCGTGCGAGGGCACGCCCGATTCATCCACGCACCAGCAAAGGCCGCGCTGCATGCCTTTCGAGGATCGACACTGAGGAACGACAGGGGCAGGTGTAAAAGTTACGACACGTTCGTCTATATAAAAAAAAAAAAAACATACAAACAATCAACGTCCGGTGGGATACAAAGCAGTCACATGACTTCGGCGGGATACAAAGCAGTCACGTGACTAATTCGGTCCGTTTAATCCGGCCCGATTCAAATCATATCATAATTATGACCGCGTTCATTCCCTGTAATTTCCTGACGTTCCACCAGGTGGTGCATTCAGCACGGTGAGTATTAACATCAATGCCTTTTATATGTTTATGTTCCATATGTGTGCATCTGGTGTCCCCCCACCCCGGCCCCATCTATCCAATTTTTCAAGTCACACGTTAAGCCAAAAAGTTTTCCCCCTCCCCAACTTTTACAACACACATGGCCCCGGAATCACACATTCTTTTTTTTTTGGCCATTATGAGAACAGGTTCCCTGGTAGATCATGGGTTAAGACATTGAATGTTAGAAGGGCCCTTGAGCCTTCCTTGCTCAATCTGCTGTAGAATAGAGACATCGTATTTGCTCCGGATCCATCCTATTTAAACGTCCGGCTACATGTCCGGCTACATGTCCGGCTACTCGGAGCGTACCTGCTTTTTCCTGTAGAAGCCACGAGTGTCGCAGTTGGGGATGTAGATGTCACGGTCGGACTGGAAAACGGTGAGCTCCAGGCCGCGCAACACGGCGTTCAGCAGCTTCCGGCACGGCGCCTGCGGAGGGGAGGAGAGAGTATAGAGTACATCGGGATGGAACGACCCGAGCACCATCCCTAAGAACATGTGCACCTGAGACATTCGGGGGGGGGGATTTCACAAGGTCTGTCTGGATGAAAGGAAGTAAAGGAGAAGAAGATACTTACCGTTTCGATTTCACCGCTGTGGGAAGGATGCGGACCTGCAATGGCACAATGAGAAAGGTGTCAGAGAAGCGACAAGGATTCGTTGTGGGGTGTAAAAACGGGAGCAGGATTTGAGTTTCACCCTGGCTGGGCTGAGCGCAGTAGCGGTTAATGGACAGTAGATGGAGACGTCTGATGTATGAATCAGCAGCATGGGAATGTGGGTGACACCGACATGCACACACACACACACACACACACACATATATATATAATATATATATACACACACGTATATATACACACACATATATCTAATCCTTCCTTATGTCTACCCCCCCCCCATTTGGTACAATGTGGCACAAATCAGATCACACAAATGATTCTAGGTATTATATACAAACACACACACACACACACACACACACACACACACACACACGAATGCACATGAACTCTGACAGTAAGTGATCTCTGTCTGACGGCCCCTGAAGTCACCGGATTGCCTTTGCACGGTGAAAAAGCGACGGCTATTCCCAAGACCCCAGAGGATACACGTGCCCCCTAATACGCTGGCAGCATTTCCGTCGTTCCGTGTGACACACCGGCACTGCAGCAGAGTGACCAAGGTGAGTGAAGGCTGAAACGCACGCTGCTGCTGCTGCTGCTACATGCCGGCGTAATGCCGCATGAAAGCGTCCAGCATGACTCAGGGATTGTTCCGCCGAGGGCTTACCTGCAGGGTGGGGTTTTTCGGTGGGACTCGTCCGGGTCTGCTTGGTGCACACGCCTCGGCCCTGCAGCAGCGCCTGGAGCGGGCTGTGGTCGCGGGGTGGAGGCATGCAGCGCAGGCCCTTGGCACAGCTCAGCGTGTACACCCCACATGGCTCCCCTAAAGCCAGTACAGCTGTGTTGGCCGCCCCCATGGGGTCCCGGGAGGCTCGGGAGTCTTTGCAGGAGGGGCAGATCTTGTGGGGACTCAGGCGGCCGGCCAGAGTCCGCGATCCACAGTGAGCGATGAGCAACAGGACAACGGCCGCCGAGTTCAGGGCGAAAGGCATCTTCGGTGCTGCGGGACTCCTCCGTGCTCCCCCGCTGCTCATACGTGCTCCTGACCGATGCTATTTCTGGAGCGCGTCTCGTTCGCAGCCTTCGCCCGAGCGCTCTGATCAGCCCGAGTGCCAGAGGACACGATCCTGAGAAACGCACCGAGCAGCAGCTTTTAAAGATCTGAAAGGCGGTGATAGAGGGAGAGAGAGGAGAGAGAGAGAGAGAGCATGATTATGACACCTTCAGGGGCTGGGACTGAGAGAGAGGGAGAGGGAGAGAGAGCAATGAAAGGAGGGAGGGAGAGAGAGAGAGAAAGAGGCAGGGGAGAGAAAGAGATGATTTTTCCCCCGTTTAGAAGCGATCCAGCTCCGTTCCAGCGTTCCTTTCCTAGAAGCACTCGTTTTCCTGAAACACAAACGTGGCACATGTGCAACGCACCCTACACGAACATGTCACGCCGGTTTAGGTCGTGTTTGCCATGGTAACACGCCGAGCGAAAGAGCGTGCGCGATAGAGAGAGGGAGAGAGAGAGAGAGGGAATAGAGGGGGCAAAGGAATTCACATGTGCGAGTGCTGCCAAGTCATCGGCACGTAACAGGAACGCGATCGCTTGCACACGGTCACCGTTCCACTCCACAATCGGACTCTGGCGCGGAAGGAGTTGCTTATTCAGTTCTTGCAAACTTTTCGGCACGACCAAGGATTTATTATCACCGCCCCCCCCTCCACCTCACCGCCCGCCTGCCCCCCCCCAACGCCAGCAGCAGCAATGCAATGTAATACCAGGGATTAAGGGTTGCCAGATCTGGGGGTGCACAGCCTGAATCTGGAAGCGGGAACGTCGTTCTCGCATTTTTGCGAGACCGTCGTGACATTCGATTGCGTCAAAAGAAGGCAGCTGTCCATCCTGAACGCCTTTCGCGCCCGAGAAGGCGTTTATCCAGATCTTTCCTCCGACACTTTAACGAGCGCCACAGAAAACCATTACGATCGCCTGACAGTTACCTTGGGGAGGGGGGGATGTTTTTTTTTGTTCATTTTTGTCATCGAATCTGGTAAACGTCACTTGAACTGACGTGACTCGAACGTGGCTACCGAGGTCTTTTCTTCGTTTGCAGCCTTATGCAGAGCGACTGGGAGCAATTGAGGGTTAAGGGCCTTGCTCAAGGGCCCACTGGCTTGGTGGTGGTGGTGGTGGGATTTGAATCTCTGATCGTCCAGTCTAGACGCCGTAACCGCATCCTTCTTGTCCAAGGTCTCGTCCAAGCCTGTGTCCTTTCACCTAAATACCATCGCAACTAGGGCCGTAAAAGCGGGATCGATCGTTTACGGCCAAATCGGAGTGTCTTCTTTCATCGCGTGACCGGTGTAGAAACTTTCCCGGTAAGACGGAAACCCCGTTTAAGAGACATCCCGGCGATTTCCAGAGAAGAGCGGACGACCGGCTCTCGGGTCTTATCGGGACTATCATAGCTGCGTCCCAGGGTTTCACAGGAAGGCTCGTTCCCTGAACGCCGGGAACGCGACCAGATTGGCGCTCTCTCGCGCTCAGATGTCGGCCAGCTGGTGTTGTTAGCGCGGTATTGGCAGAGGTGATCGATATTTGGGACACTGAGCGAGCGTTACCTGCAGTGTTGGGCTTCTTTGCAAAGCCAAAGTGCAGAAACGATGCGTCTTTTCCACATGTTGCACCGGGGGAGATGTTCCTAACGGCTTTGGAAAACCAATGGGGCAATGAAAAAACAAAAACAAAAAAACATGCACGGTTAAAAGGATTATTTGTCTTTCATAGGCCTTCTGAAACAACTGCCCTCGCTTCACTCGACCCTGGCATGCCATATCGCCGACACAAGCTGACCCATTAGAGCAATGGGGCATAAAACCGGTCCCTGGTGATAAAGACTTTGGGGACGGCTGCTTTGCAAAATACCAGTTTCTTGCCACGGCATTCTGGGAACGTTTTCTACACAGAGTCTTTCCATTGTAAAATATTGGTCATTCCATATATAGAGTTTAGTGAGTGTGTAATATCCTGCTCTGGGGCACGGTGTCTTAGTAGTTAGCACGTTCGCCTCACACTACCAGGGTCTGGGTTCGAATCCCGTCTCGGCCATGTGTGTGTGGAGTTTTGCATGTTCTCCCCGTGCCTCAGGGGTTTTTCTCCGGGTTCTCCGGTTTCCTCCCGGTCCAAAAACAGGTAGGTTGATTGGCACCTTGGAAAATTGTCCCTAGTGTGTGAATGTGTGTGTGAGTGTGTGAGTGTCCTGGGATGGGTTGGCATTCCATCCAGGGTGTATCCTGCCTTAATGCCCCATAGATAGACACAGACTCCCCGTGACCCGAGGGAAGATCGGATAAAGCGGTAGAAGATGAATGAATGAATGATGAATAATATCCTGATCAAGGTTTTGATTGTGGACTGGTTGAAATTGGGAGCTCAGTGGTTAAGGCATTGGAAGACCCTGGATTAAATCCCTACCTCCACCAAACTGCCACTAGTGGGCCCTTGAGCAAGGCCCCTAAGCCTCCGTTGCTCTTGGGTAAGCGTGTCTGCCAAATGTGAACCCCATTTTTGATGGAGACAGGAATAGAAGCTTTTATTTATCTCATATACATGACATGCAAAGGGAAATTGTTTCTTCACATATCCCAGCTTGTTTTTGGACGCTGGGGTCGGCCATTATACGGCACCCCGAGAGCACAGAGGGTTAAGGGCCTTACTCAAGGACCCAATGGTGGCAGCTTGGCAATACTGGGGCTCGAACCCCCAACCTTCCGATCAGTAACCAAACCTGGATTTCTGTTTTTTTAATGACTGTAATACTTTTAATTTTCTGTTAAGCATTTTCCTCCCACAGTTAATGTTTAAGGAAAATCGCTAAACGGAAAATTAAACGTGCGGCGTTCGCATTCAGGCCTCATGTTTGTTTGTTCGTAGTGCGCTTTATCATTAACGTTTTTTTTACTGAGATTTTTCTATGAAAAAACGTTTAATGCAACAGCGTTTTTCGGGAAAAACCAAACACATGCATAATAACGATGAACAAACAAACAAACACAATTTTTTCGTCTAGCGCTTTTCCTTCGTTAAAAAATAAAAACAGTTAAGCGTAAAACGTAACATGGATTAATGTTTTTTTCGAACTCAGTAAACACACAAATAACAAACCATACTATTTACAAACACCAGAATAGAAACATACTTATTTTTCCTCCTAAATAAATGCGTTAAGAAAAAAAATAATAACGTGGTTTAAGTCGATTTTTGTTTTACCGTTAAGCTTTCAATGGAAAACCGCATACTAGCGCACTTTCTAGTATTCTAGGAAAGATCGCCTATAATAGCGCCCTACTCTACTGCTTAGTATGCAAGTAAAGTACGCAGCATGACTCCTGGAGCGCATTAGTACGCATGCGGTAGATCGAGGCTCGCTTTCCTATTGGTTAAAGCCTTGTCCGCGTGTCCCCGCTCCCTCACTTGCGCGTGAGGTAAACAGGAAGCGGTCTGGTGTAAATTGTAGTCGGGGATTTGTTTGTTTGTTTGTTTATACAGGTGACTAATGGCGTTCGTGAACAGATTTGAACACAAGGGGCCTTAGCTTCCCAATAACACCACCGTCACACGTGAGGTAAGATTTTGTGGCGAAAAAGAGGCAAAAAATGGTGGCGTCCGTCGAGCGGGCTGTTGGATGCTAATGGCTAACACATTAGCCGTAACTTTTAACGGCGGAGTTCTGGGCACAGCGGGAAAAGTTGTTGTATGAGTGGGTTAAAAAAAAATAAAAGACGTATATAAATTTATCTTAAATATCCGGCCTTTATTATATTTAAATAATTGAACAAGTTGTCCAGAGGGCCTGTCAACCCTTTCTTTTTATATATACTGAGTTTTTAAAGGTTGAGTTTATTGGTATAGTTATATAATAAAATGACAAGTATATAAAAAATATAAAGCTTTTTATACAGTGATATTTTTATATATACATATAAATGAGAAGGCCAAAATAAAGTCCGATTGTGTAAATTGTCGCTATTTAGACGCTGAGGTTGAAGGAGGCGGGGCTTAGGGCGAAATGGGCGGCGTTATTCGGATGTCCAACCCCCCCCACGTGACTAGAAAGCAACAAACATAATTGAGCGACTGCAGCTTTAATGTAGAGTTACGATCATTTCTGTAATCATTTTATCGTTACACTATAAATTGATCATTTCTCAACCTTAGTCGTCATCCTGTGATGTATTCTCAGCGAGATTTATAAGGGATCTCGAATTTAATTCCATTTATTTATGTAGATTGCGGTGTGATGGGGGAATGTAATGTGATGCTGATGTGATTGTATAAAAGTGTAATGATCTTGCATGCGGTGTGATGAGATTATATTAGATGTGATGGTTCTATTTTAGGTTGCATGGTTCTATATAAAATGATCCTATATTAGGTATATAATAGTTATTATCCTATATTATTTGATGGTCCATGTGATGATCCTGATTTGTTATCCTATATTATGGTCTGTGATGATCTATATAAAGTGTTAATATCCTATATTAGGTGTGGTCCTAAGTGTGATGATCCTATTTAAAGTGTTATATATTGGGTAAGATCCTATATTGCTTGATTATCCTATATTAGTGTGTGATCCTATAAAGTGTTATTATCCTATATTAGGTGTGATGATCCTATATAAAGTGTTATTATCCTATATTGTTATTATTTGATGATCCTATATTAGCTGTGATTATCCTATATTAGGTGTGATGATCCTATATAAAGTGTTATTATCCTATATTATGTGTGATGATCCTATATAAAGTGTTATTATCCTATATTATGATATCCTATATTAGGTATGATCCTATATGTATATGTCCTATATTACGTGTGTGATGATCCTATTTAAAGTGTTATCCTATATTGATCCTATAAAGGTTTTTATCCTATATTATGTTATTATCCCATGTGATATATATAAAGCTGTGATGGTCCTATATTAGGTGTGATGATCCTATAAAGTGTTATTATCCTATATTGGGTATGATGATCCTATATTAGCTGTGATTATCCTATATTAGTTATCCTATATTAGGTGTGATGATCCTATAAAGTGTTATTATCCTATATTAGATTTGATGGTCCTATATTACGTGTGATGATCCTATATAAAGTGTTATTATCCTATATTAGGTGAGATAATCCTATATAAAGTGTTATTATCCTATATAGTGTTATTATCCTATATTAGGTGTGATGATCCTATATAAAGTGATCCTATTAGTGTTATCCTATATTATGTGTGATGATCCTATATCCTATAAGGTCCTATATTAGCGTGTGTGATCCTATATAAATGATCCTATTATGGTCCTATATTGTGTGATGATCCTATATAAAGTGTTATCCTATATTATGTGTTATCCTATATAAAGTGTTATTATATTAGGTATGATCCTATATAAATGATCCTATATTATGTGTGATATATTAAAGTGATTATCCTATATTATGTGATGATCCTATATAAAGTGATTATCCTATATTATTATCCTATAAAGTGTTATATCCTTATTGATGGTCCTATATTAGGTGTGATCCTATATAAATGTTATTATCTATATTAGGTGTGATGATCCTATATAAAGTGTTATTATCCTATATTAGGTGTGATCCTATATTAGCTGTGATGATCATATATAAAGTGTTATTATCCTATATTAGATCCTATTTGTTATCCTATATTATGGTCCTATATTACGTGTGATGATCCTATATAAAGTGTTATTATCCTATATTGGGTATGATGATCCTATATTAGCTGTGATTATCCTATATTAGGTGTGATGATCCTATAAAGTGTTATTATCCTATATTAGATTTGATAGTCCTATATTACGTGTGATGATCCTATATAAAGTGTTATTATCCTATATTAGGTGAGATAATCTTATATAAAGTGTTATTATCCTATATTACGTGTGACGGTCCTATATTAGCTGTGATCCTATATAAATGTTATTATCATATATAAAGTGTTATTATCCTATATTAGGTATGATGATCCTATATTAGATCCTATATTATGTGATGATCCTATATAAAGTGTTATTATCCTATATTATGTGTGATGATCCTATATAAAGTGTTTTTATACTATATTACGTGTGACGGTCCTATATTAGCTGTGATGATCATATATAAAGTGTTATTATCCTGTATTAGGTGTGGTGGTCCTATATTAGGTGTGATGATCCTATTTAAAGTTTTATTATCCTATATTGGGTATGATGATCCTATATTAGCTGTGATTATCCTATATTAGGTGTGATGATCCTATAAAGTGTTATTATCCTATATTAGATTTGATGGTCCTATATTATCCTATATTAGGTGTGATGATCCTATATAAAGTGTTATTATCCTATATTAGTCCTATATTACGTGTGATGATCCTATATAAAGTGTATCCTATTACCTTATTATCCTATATTATCCTATATTATGTGTGATGATCCTATATAAAGTGTTATCCTATATTATTATCCTATATTATCCTATATTAGGTGTGATGATCCTATATAAAGTGTTATCCTATATTAGGTGTGATGATCCTATATAAAGTGTTATTATCCTATATTAGGTGTGATGATCCTATATTAGATGTGATGACCCTATATAAAGTGTTATCCTATATTATGTGTGATGATCCTATATAAAGTGTTATTATCCTATATTAGCTTTGATGGTCCTATATTAGCTGTGATTATCATATATAAAGTGTTATTATCCTATATTATGTAAAGTGTTATTATCCTATATTGGGTGTGATGGTCCTATATTAGCTGTGATGATCCTGTGATGAGATTATATGAGGTGTGTTTTAATATATAAAGTGTTATTATCCTGTATAAAGTGTCCTATATTAGGTGTGATATCCTATATGTTATATTAGGTTATATCCTATATGATGATCCTATATTAGATGTGATGACCCTATATAAAGTGTTATCCTATATTAGGTGTGCTGATCCTATATAAAGTGTTATTATCCTATATTAGGTGTGATGATCCTATATTCGCTGTGATGAGATTATATGAGGTGCGTTTTAATTGAAATCTTGAATAAAGGGTGATCTTCAATGACCCTTATATTAGGTGTGATGGTCCTATATTAGGTGTGATGATCCTATATAAAGTGTTATCCTATATTAGGTGTGTTATTATCTATCTATTATGGTCCTATGTTACGTGTGTCCTATATGATCCTATAAAGTGTTTATTTATCCTCTATATCCTATATTAGATGAGTTGATGGTCCTATATTAGGTGTGATCCTATATAAATGTTATTATCCTATTATAAAGTGATCCTATATTATTATCCTATATTAGGTGTGATGATCCTATTTAAAGTGTTATTATCCTATATTGGGTGTGATGATCCTATATTAGCTGTGATGATCCTATATTAGGTGTGATATCCTATAAAGTGTCCTATATTATTATCCTATATTAGGTGTGATGATCCTATATTAGGTGTGATGATCCTATAAAGTGTTATTATCCTATATTGGATCCTATAAAGTGTTATTATCCTATATTGATGGTCCTATATTAGTCCTATATTATTTGATCCTATATGGTCCTATATTAGGTGTGATGGTCCTATATTAGGTGTGATCATATATAAATGATCCTATATTAGGTGTGATGATCCTATATAAAGTGTTATTATCCTATATTAGCTTTGATGGTTCTATATAAGGTGTGATGACCGTATATAAAGTGTTATTATCCTATATTAGGTATGATGATCCTATATTAGATGTGATGATCCTATATAAAGTTTTATTATCCTATATTAGGTGTGATGATCCTATATACAGTGTTATTATCCTATATTAGGTGTGATGATCCTATATAAAGTGTTATTATCCTATATTAGGTGTTATGATCCTATATTAGCTGTGATGAGATTATATGAGGTGCGTTTGAATTGAAATCTTGAATAAACGGTGATCTTCAATGACCCTTATATTAGGTGTGATGGTCCTATATTAACTGTGATGATCCTATTTAAAGTGTTATCCTATATTAGGTGTGATGATCCTATATAAAGTGTTATCCTATATTAGGTGTGATGGTCCTATATAAAGTGTTATTAACCTATATTAGGTGTGATGGTCATATATTAGCTGTGATGATCATATATAAAGTGTTATTATCCTATATTGGGTGTGATGGTCCTATATTAGCTATATTGGTTATTATCCTGTGATGATCTGTGATGATCCTATATTAGCTGTGATGATCATATATAAAGTGTTATTATCCTATATTGGGTGTGATGGTCCTATATTAGCTGTGATGATCCTATATAAAGTGTTCTCCTATATTAGGTGTGCTGATCCTATATAAAGTGACATTATCTTATATTATCCGTGATGGTCCTATATTAGCTGTGATGAGATTATATGAGGAGCGAGTGAATTGAAATCTTGAATAAAGGGTTATGATCTTCATTGACCCCACTCTTGAGTGAGGTACGAGGTTTCTGGAGACCATATGAAGAGACAATATTTTTAGGAAATAATTTTACTTCCGGGATTTTTCACAACGTCCAACCAAATGTTTTAAGGTGAAACGACGTGTATTACAACACAAATAACACAAGATAGACGACAGTGTATGCTGTTCATGTGGTATCCAATCTAACATGGCACTAAAACCCAACAAAACAGACCAAATTGTATGAAGTGTGATGAGACTATATAAGGAGAATTGAGTTTATACGAGGTGTGATGAGAAGACTATGTAAGGAGCATTGAGTTTATATGAGGTGTGATCTGATTATTTGAGGCGTGATGAACTCGTATTAGATATAATGAGATTATACGAGGTGTGATGAGATTATATGAGGTGTGATGATTTAACATATATATATATATATATATATATATATACATATACACACACACACACACACAAAGTTATTTTGATGTGTCAAAGAAAGCAAAAGTCTTATAATAAGAATTATTATTTTTCAAACTAATATTATTAAGGGACATATTTGCAATATTTAATTAGATAATCAGATATTTTCTTTTAATTGAAACAAAGAAAAAAAAACGGATGCATCCGACTGTACGAGGCGTCATTGGTCCGTTATGACGGGCAGCTGTCACATCACTCTGAACGCTCCCTCAGTCAGCATCTGGATAGCAATCAAGAAAAGCGCACTTGTGGTCTCTTTTAAGCCGTAATTAGTTTAGACAATAGATCGCAGCTTGAATGCATTCTCTAAACATCTGTCCCCAACACAAGAATTCTAAACATTTTCAATGTGGTTTTTTTTGGTCCCCTGTACGCCCCCCGTACCCCCCCCCCCTCCTCCCTCCCCCCTCCCTCCCTCCATCACCCCACTCTGTTCTTCTTTCGTGACCAAGATGGACGACATCAATTTGCACTACAGGATCCTCAACTGGCGTCGCCGGATCCGAGAAATAAGGGAAGTGCGGGCCGTGCGCTACCAGGAGCGCTACAAAAACGCATGCTGAAGGACGGAGACGCTCTGAGGTGCGTGCCGGGAGACGTCTGGCGTTATGACGCCCGTACCTTTCCAGGAATGAGTCACGGGGGCAGTTCTGTATCTGCCAGGCGGCGTGCGCAACGTAAAGCAGAACCAAATTCTAGCGAGTCAGTTTATGTACCAATAAATATATTTATATATGCTCTATATATATATATATATATATATATATATATATATATATATATATATATATATATATATATATATATATATATATTATATATATATATATTTATGCCATATCACCCAACTCTACTTTCATACATATGTTATGCTGATCTTGGGATTTTACAGAAATCCGACTATAAATAGGAACTTTAGATCCGCATGCATTCATAAATTCTCTCTCGCTTCAGCCTTATTAACTCAATTCCCATTCCAGTTCAATCAAGCGTCTCCAACACACACAGACGGCATTCCTTTATCTTTACCCCCCCCTTCTTTTTGTCCTTTTCTGACCACCCGGCCCTCGTTCCGATCTTCGCACGTCTACACGTGTTTCTTTTTCTCCGCATAGCGCGGCGCATGTGTGCGTTCGTGCGTGCAGCAGAGCCATCAGTTTTTCCCCGAAACGCAAACAAAGGCTCGGGTCTAATTAAAAAAAAAAAACACACACACAAAAAAAACAAAAAAACATCCCTGATTGAAATAATTATAATCTCAGCGAATGTTATGGACCGCTTGCTTTTTTTTTCTTCTTTTTTTTTTTTTTTTTTTTTTACTCAGCAAAAGACAAAAGGAACGTTTGACATGACGGAAAAACAAATCGCCGTTTGCGCAACATGCTGTCGGAATTCCAGAATTCCACAGACCCCAAAAAATCCCATATTTTCCATGTCGCTGTCACGTTCAATCGCAGAGCAGCTTCTTGCCGGCGCAGGGGTTCGGCTGACGGTGTGGGTATTTGTTAGAAGTCTGGCGCTTGAATTTCATTCAATTCAAGACATCCTGAACATTTGTGTGCGAATCCAGATGTTTTGAGGAAGAACTAAAAAAAAAAGAAGTTAGTACTTTGCGTATATAAAGTGAACTTAAAAAAAGAAAAATTAAAAGTCATCGTCGGGTATCAGCAAAAACCCATAGCGGTAGTTTTTCCGGCTTTCCGGGCCGCTGTGGTTACGAGAGCGGCCTCTAGAGGTGACTTACTGACAACTGACTTACTGACACCACAAGCTGTTTGTTTTTACAAGGGCAATGTTATATTTATTATTTACATAAATAGATTTCTTGTTTTGTCTTTTTTTTCATGATTTCGTACTTTTTTTTTTTTTATTTGTAATATTTTGTGTTAAATATGGTTTGTTTATTTGGTTATTCTTTAAATGGATTTTTAACCATAAACCTTAAAATACTACTGAAGATTGATTGATTGTTTAAAAATCAATTATATATGGATATATATATATGTATATTATATATATATATATATATATATATAGATATATATATATATATATATATATATATATATATATATATATCGTACCTCATATCGTGCAGCTCGATGGTGTGAGGTGTGCTGTTACTTTAATAAGGAATCGCCCTGCAGAATTCCGATCCCCGGGGCCAAAAACCTGGAATTTTTCCCCATAGAAAATGAATGGGGCCGATATTTCGTGCCTCACAGCTCGGCCTGTGAGCGTCCTGACATGCACATATGGCATATCCACACTCGTAGGGGGTCCAGAGTGGATCACGATCATATACCTACCGAACCCCGCACATGTTTGGAGTTTCAGGAAATCTCGACATTCCGGTCCCATAGAGAATGAATAGGGAAATTTTGACGCTCCACTGTTCGGCCCGACATGCACATTTGACATATGCACTCGTAGGTGAGATGGAGAGTCAGGTACATATGACTGCCGCATGGCGTCACGTAGCCGAAACTCTGAGTCATGTGACTTGACTAAACGCTCGGCACATCGACGGGAGTCGGATGCTGGATAATTTGATGTCACATGCCTCACTGGCCCCGCCCCCTACCGAATAAAAATCCCAAAATGGGCGTTTTTTTGGTGTCTAAAAACACTCCGAACAAGCTAGCATTTCTACGTCAACGCCGAATATTACACACGGGGTTGCGCCCGGAGCGGCGGTTTGCATCGGCAAGCATCACACACATTTTCTTCAGGAAATGTTGCATATCTAGTTAGAAATTAAGACTGTCATTTCCTCTTCTGTAGTTACCAAGGGAACTCTGATGAAGTTGGGTGCTATGTGGCTCCTCGACCTTTATCCAAAGGAAACTGTTATTTTGAGGTAAGTAACATTTATTTTGGGTATTCATGTGCACGTTCGCCTCACACCGCCAGGGTCCGGGTTCGATCCGGGTTCCGTGTTCTCCCCGTGCCTCAAGGGCTTTTTCTCCGGGTCCTCCAGTTTCCTCCCGGTCCAAAAACATGCACAGTAGGTTGATTGGCACCTTGGAAAATTGTCCCTAGTGTATGAATGTGTGTGTGTGTGTCCGGCGATGGGTTGGCATTCCATCCAGGGTGTATCCTGCCTTAATGCCCATAGACGCCTGAGATAGACACAGACTCCCCGTGACCCGAGGGAAGATCGGATATAGCGGTAGAAGATGAATGAATGAATGTGCATGTCTAATTTGCATACTGCAATAGACAGATTACCTATTATTATTATTACTACGTAATGACCCTCTTATCCCCCCCCCCCCCCCCCCCCGTCTCCATTTTCTTTTCCCCTATCGCTACTGTGTAAGTGAAAACACGGTTGTTTAAACTCTCAGGTTTTATTTCAGGCAAACGCGAGCATCCACACATCCACCAATTATCCGTTCATCTAAACACCGAACTCCACATGCCAATCTGAGACCAACCCCGAGCACGGCGGTTACATAACGACCAGCACACCCTTTTTTCCACTCTGGGTTTTTATTTATTTATTTATTTATTTATTTATTTTTCCGTGTTATAAGGTTCAGTAAGACTGACCGTCCTTTCTAATTCAAATATTTCTCAACACTCGAGCTAAATTTAGCTTTTTTTTCCATTCGAAACAGAGACTCGCTCAGTACCTCGTCAGTAAGCTTGAACCTATTACATCCCATATGCAGATTATTAGAGAATCATGTGGTGGGGCGGGGGGGGGGCTTCAGCAACACAACTTTAAAAAATTTTTTTTTTATGAATTTTTATTACATTTTTCCATTAATAAATATTGGGCTTTTTTTTTTGTTTGTTTTGTTTTTTTGGAATGAACGACCCGTTGCGTGAAACGAGTCTCGGACGACGGAGCAGCGAGAAATCGCCCTCGTTATGCAGAACAGGCGATTTCCGGTGCCTTCTCCAGGACACGCTGCACTCCTCGGGCTGCTGTTTCGAGCCAGGCATTGGGGCGTTTTGGGGGGGGGGGGGGGGGGGGGGGGGGAGGCGCGCTCGCGGTGGTTCCAGATGGAAAAGCGTTGTGAGGTTGTGTGAAGGCGATGCTAGTTTGAGGTTACCTTGTACTTGGGTTGTTAAACAGACATTTATTTATTTATTTGTTTTTATGGGCACTGGGTACACTGCAGTACTGCGTGCGGAGCTCAGAGTCGCCTCGTTAAGATAAGATACACCATTATTCCTCCCGCAGTGGGGAAATTTCAAAAGTTACAGCAGTAAAGGGAGGTGGGAGCTTTGATACGATACCTAGATTAATATCACGATACCAATACCAAATCGATACTATGGGGGGAAAAAAATACTAATAACAGAAATGTAATAATGGATCATTTATTAACGGATGTCCAACGTTTGCTGAAACAAAAGTTACTTTTCCAGTACAAATTTGTGCAACACTTTAGCGACATTTTTTCTAAATGTCGATATAAAAAAACGGTTGCAAAATGGCGGTATATCCTTTAAACATATCATGCGACTCGCGATAAGTCATTCCAAAAACATGGCGACAGATATAGGAAGGCTTACTTATATCGCAGCCTGTTCACATACATCATGTGACCTGGAAATGCGGGGGGAAAAAACGTTACGGTTTTGCGAATTATTCCTTTTTAGCATCATCTTAAAAAAAAAAAACAACTCGTGACGCGTGTGTTTTTGCAAATTTGACACGGGCGTATTTTCAGTTGGCTATTTCAAAACGGAAACGTATATAAAAATAAATAAAAGTGAAAATAATGCATTTTAGCTTTAGTTTAAAAGATCATCCGTGTGCCAAAGTGCACCTATGCTATAATACTAATACTATAATGCCCCCTATAGGTATACATTTGAAACTACATCCATCATTTTTTTTTCTCCAAGTACTGTCACTAATAAAATTGTATACGTATCGTTTTTTAAAAGCAGAGTATCGCGATACCTTTCTAGTACCGGTATACTGTGCGACACTAACTGACGCTGGGATGGAGACGTACTGCATCTGCAGCGCCGTCGCTTTCAAGCCTCTCGCTCCTTAATCAAGCCTTAATCAATTAAATCTGGACTTAAAGCGGGTCATCAAGGTGCGAGACACGTTTTCTGTAGGATTCCTCCCGATTTCACGGCCTTTAATATATATATATATATATATATATATATATATATATATATATATATATATATATATATATATATATATATATATATATATATATATATATATATATATATATATATATATTAAATATACGTCAGCGGCGTGATCGTATACCCTTGCTACATTTCCTCAGGTTTTTCTTTTTTTTTTTTTTACCTTTTTATTCTCTCGCTCCAGACTCTGTCTCTCTCACACACACACACACACACACTGTTGAACTTTTGTTCAAACAACTTCAGTCCAAAAAAACCCCCACAATCCTCACTTTGATCTTAAACTAACTTTTTTTTTTTTTATTATTATTATTTATAGATTATTTATTTATTTTCCTCTCAAACGTAAATCTGCGCAATTGGCTTTTGTCCTTAGTCAAGTGGAAATATTTGAATATTTTTGTCCGGAAGCCCGGCGTGGAATCTCCCGCAGCTCTCGGGCTTACAGCGAGGCTTTTTGCGAAGCGCCTCGTCTTTCCCCACCACATTAAACTCCCAGCGGGGCGCCCGGAGCCACTCCATCAGCGGACGTCGATATTTAAGAGGCTCTCCGAGATTTATCCCCGCCGAGCAAATCCTCGAAAGGCTCGGATCCTGAACCCGCTTTAACTCCTGGCAGCGAGTTTTTAGGATTTAAAGCAGGAAGGCGCGCCTCGCCAGCAGCTGTATGGCAGCCATTTTCCTGGAAAGAGAGAGGGAAAAAAAAACTCTTCCCCCAAAAACGCTCATTCCTGCGGACAGAGATTACTTTTCTGCCCAGGCCAAGTTTCCTCAAGAGCAGTCAATCTTATGTTGTTTTGACCTTCATGGAGATTTATTTATTTATTTATTTATTTAAAAAAACGAGGATGTCATTAAGTTATACGAGGTGTCCAATTAGTGTCCCTGTGTTTTCCAAGGAATCCTTTTGCCAGGTCACATATTTCACAGCAGGTAACAAATGAGATATATATATATACATACACACACACACATATATTTTGTTGTTGTTGTTCCTGGCAAAACTTTTCCTCCACAGCTGCTCGAGGTGCGGCGATAACGTCCGTCTGGAATCATCTCGACCCGCGAACAGCTGCACTCTGGACTACGTCATCGCCAGACATTTGTTTCCCAGTGTTTTCACGCTTTTATTGTGTTTGGTTGAGATTTCACGACAGTATAATCCGGAATGTGATCAGTGGCTCTGAGTCAGATGTCTGTCTGTCTGTCTGTCTCAGGTGACTATAATGGACACGGGTGTGAGAGGGACGATTGCCGTGGGTCTGGTCCCTCAGTTCTATAAACTCGACCATCAGCCCGGCTGGCTACCTCACTCGATCGCGTACCACGCCGACGACGGGAAGTGAGTCCTTGCCATTTTGAGGCACACGCATAGATCCCTAACCATCTATCTATTGGACCTACATGTATATAGTAGATATACAATAAACAATGGAGATAGAGGGGGAATGAGGTCATCATGTGACGCTGTAGCAGCCGTAGTCATAATAATAACAAGTTGTATAATAATGATAATAATAATAATTACATAGATGATCAGTGGTGTTTAAATGCAAGTTCTTTTATCGTACTCCTTTTCCTCGTGTTTTATGTTTTGGGATCTCCAGACATAACACCCCCCCCCCAAAAAAAACCCTCCAAGTTCCAGACGAGCAGCTAATCATGCTGACGTGGTATCTCTCCTCTTCTTCCTTCTCAGACTGTATAATGGAAACCCTGTCGGCCAGCAGTTTGGGCCCAAGTGCAATCGCGGCGATCGGATCGGCTGCGGGATCTGCGCAGACACGCTCGACGCCGGACTCACCACCGTGTTTTTCACCAAGAACGGCAAGGAGGTGAGTACACAATTCGCCGCTTTTCCACCGCCCTTGGAGCGCTTTAGGGACCAGGAGCAGGACTTGCTAGCGTTTGATTTGTCCATTCTCTTCATGGCCTTTTCGAGTGTGTGTATGTGTGTATGTATATGTGTGTGTGTCTATATATGTGTGTGTGTGTGTGTGTGTGTGTGTGTGTGTGTGTGTGTGTGTGTGTGTGTGTAGTGTGTATGTCCATGTCATTCATTCATTCATCTTCTACCGCTTTATCCGATCTTCACTCGGGTCACGGGGAGCCTCAGGTGTCTACATACATATGTATATGCTTACTTCATCCCACGGTGAGCCTCCCAGATTAAAGCAGCAGTTAATATGGTGCCAGCGGGTTCAGGGCCGCTCCAGGTTTCATTCCATAGCACAAGCATCTTTCTGCTCTCAAACAAGAGACGCATGCCTCGTAAAAAGCGCCGACCCCCGTTCCGACTTTCCGTTCTGCACAATCGGTTAATCCCATTGGCCTGTAAACGATTATAAGTACACTCCAGATCACGAAAAGGCCAGGAACCCGCCGATCCGGAGGTGTTTATTCCTTTTTTTTTCCATAGTTTTCCCTTTTTAAGGCCGTATAATTTGCGACGGAATAAACAACCTGCCTTTAATGGCACAGGTGGGCTCGGTGGTGGTGTCCGTGGCTCCGGGTGGCCTCTTCCCCTCTGTCGGCATGCACTCTCTGGGCGAGGAGGTGCGTCTGAACCTGCAGGCCGAGTGGGGGACCGACGAGGAGGACAGCATCATGATGGTGGACAGCCACGAGGACGAATGGGGACGCCTGTACGACGTCAAAGTCAGCGGCACGGTAAGACGAGCACCGCGCGTTACGATTGGCCGGTTTTCAGACGGGGAAAGACACAAGTGCACAAACAGAATTAGCATAGATTTATAAAATTGGGGTGGATTTTATTATAAATATGGGTGTGTTTATGAATTGGGTTGGATTAGTATACATTGTAAATATAAATAAATTGTGTGTTAGCGATTAAAATATCCGGGGGGGGGTGGGAAGCGATGTACAAATTCCAACATGTATCCGACACGATTTTTCAAAATCGATGTTGGCTGACGATCTTTGTTGTCAGGCAACGTTGTTATTGTTATTGTTGTTGTTAACACGTCCGATAGCTGGCACGTGGAGCCCTGATCTTAGCGCAGCCTGCAATTTAGCCATCAGCACGCTTTAAAAAAAAAAATCGGCAGCAACCCGGACCATTTGGAGATCGTTTCTAGTGCGGTTATATGTGGGTCTGTTGATGGATTGTGGCAACGGAGCGAAATGAAAAAAAAAAAACAATGCCTCTCCGACACCGTAATGTTATAATTGCTGTATGTAACGGTAACAAAATTCAGTTTTGCATCTTCTGTACCAGGAGGGAATACATATAATGTCCTATATAAGCACTAGCGCCACTCGGTATAGTGTGTTCCTATATGGGTTTGATGTGCGCCAATGATTGCAAACGATGTTCCTTCCGAGACCTCTCATTCAGAGCGAACGCAGAATGGAGATTAATCATCATTATGGATAAATTCCAGATTTACCGCTTTACACTTGGGGGAAAGACCAAATGCCACATGGCGGAGCTCTGACGAATCAGACGAGCTCGTTTAAAAAAGGGGGCGTGGTTTCATCAGTCCTATGGACATTCGACAAGTCAAAACCCCGCTGTAACATTTCTCTAAAGTTTGCGGCGACTAAAAGAAGCAGCACGACTAATTTATTCCATTTATTATATGTTTGTGGTGCTGCGGGATAAACGTGACGGCACCAAACCCCAAAAATTGTCTTAAATCTGAATAAAAAGCATGTGAGATTATACGTGGGCATGTTGGAAGCATGAGGAGGTCTTATAAAGGGATATTACACCTGAAGTTGCTCTCGGTGAGACGCAGTACGCCTTGGGTTTTCTGCGCGTTGGGCTCTGCTGACTGGTATGTATTTTACGAGGTGGATAGGAGGAGGGTTTTCGCCGCAGAATGCACAGAGCCTTTTCTGGAGCCAGGGCATTTATTTGCTCTGTTTACATTAATTGCCGGTGGAACGGCAACCCCGGTTTAGGAAGGCGCTTATTGCGTTGTACTTCTGGCTGTCGAAATCCAACTAGAACTTCTCCCCCCGGGTTATTTATTTCATTCTTATCCGCTGTGCTTCCTATGTTTCACTGGACACTTTTGTACATCTGCATATTTTGTACATCTTTATTTGTCACATATATACATTTACACAGTGAAATTATTTCAGGGTCGGCCATGATACAGCGCCCTCTGGAGCACAGAGGGTTTAATGGCCTTGCTCAAGGACCCAAGGGTGTCTGCTTGGCAATACCGGGGCTCGAACCCCCGACCTTCCGATCAATAGCCCAGCAACCTTAGATTGCTGAGACACACCCCCTCCTATTTGAGTCTGCGATGCTGCCATGTGTAATGATGTCATTCCGAGGTGGGGGACGACCTCTACATACCCGGGTCATTTTCAGTGTTTCTCTCTCTCTTTTCTTTCTTTCTTTCATTTCCCTCCTTTCTTCATGCTGCTACACTGTTTGTACAAGGAAGCAATGGGCCGGTGCAGGCGCGTACGTGCCGCTCCACGCGAGCGCATGGCAGAGATCTGCCGCAGAGGCGTCCTCCGCCCGGCCTTTTAATCCCGGCTAAAGACCTGTATATCTCAATCTGGTTTGTCTTTCTCGCTCCCAGCTCACACACACACACACACACACACACACACACACACACACACACACACACACACACACACACACACACACAAGGATCAAATTTTGTGTTCTATTTGGAAAATCTCCTCTACTTTTACCCAAGGACATGCTTTATGTACTTTTTATGCCATTGCTTTCATATTCTACATTACATAAAAATGGCTTTTTTTTTAAAGGTATAAAACCCTGAGGCTTGCACTTTGACGTTAGGGTGACGTTCGTTGCGTCATTATTACCCCCACAAAGATCCAATAACTGTATGGTGTGGTGTATAAATGGTAAACAGTAGTGATTATACGTTTGGACTGTATTCTATAGGGAAATTCTCCATCATCAGGCCCTATAGGATCTACTGTTCCGACTATAAATCCTCTAAATCTGGAGACTCCTTCCGTTCAGGTCGAAGAGTCTGTCCGCAGATTACAGTCTTGGCTTCCGTTGGGCCTCGTGATTTACTGCCAGAAACCTTCCTGCGTTACGCCTCGAAATCCAATTTGGGGCGGAATGATTTCGCAGGCGTGTTTATTTATTGTTTCAGCTCCCGAAGCCGTCGATCCAGGAAACGGTTTCTGCTTTGTCAGACCGAACGCGAAGAAAAGCCCAATTCACTGAACGGGAAAGGATTTGCCAATCGCGATTCTGTAAGCCAATAAAAAAAAAAAAAAGACCCGAGTAAGCAACAGAGCCACTGAAGTGCACTACAGTTTTTGCGGTAAAAAAAAAAGGTCTTTTTAATTAATTTATTTATTTTATTTTTCTCCTGTCTACATTGTTTTATGTCTGGAATGTTTCGTCTCGTTTTCATCCAGAGACTCCTCTCATTATTGTTTCAGTCCACCGGCTTCTTCCAAGTACAGCTAATGACCCGGCTTCACGAGTTCTTGGAGGGGGGGGGCGGGGGCAAAAAAACAAAAGCATGTCTATTTCGGTAAACGGCGCCATTGTGCGACTTTTGGTTTCATTCTTAAGTCGTAGCGAGAGCGCGAAAAAACTAAAGCGCAGACTCGGACCCGTCGCCGGCGCGAGGTCTGCGAACGCGCTTTAACGAGAGAGCGATTTCCAGCGTGGGCATGACCGGGGCTCGTTAAAGATGGAAAATAATAACATGACTCTGGCGAGAAATGAGTCACTGCTCTCATTCGTGGCCGTCTTGTCGTTGACTATGATTTGAGGTGGACGAGTCATGTGATCGGAAAGATTTCATAACGTTTAGCGTCCTAATATTCATTCATTCATCTTCTACTGCTTTATCCGATCTTCCCTCGGGTCACGGGGGAGTCTGTGCCTATCTCAGGCGTCTATGGGCATTAAGGCAGGATACACCCTGGATGGAATGCCAACCCATCGCAGGACACACACACACACACATTCATACACTAGGGACAATTTTCCCAGGTGCCAATCAACCTACCGTGCATGTTTTTGGACCGGGGAAGGAAACCGGAGAACCCGGAGAAAAACCCCCTGAGGCACGGGGAGAACATGCAAACTCCACACACACATGGCCGAGACGGGAATCGAACCCGATAGTATTTTTTTTTAAATACTAATAATAAAGTAATGTGGTGTAGTTTTGGGGTTCGGTCTATTTCCGAGTCGGACTGTTTAGATTTCTTTTTTTGTATGCAAATTGAAAGCAGATTGCACCATGCAGTGCCTCTGTACCGACTTTTAAACTCCTTTCTGATGTACTCCGTGGCCAGAAGTTTTTTTTTTCCCCTCCTTTGCTTGAAAAAGATGATTGTTTCGGAGATCTTTATCAACAGAGACCTCCTCGGAGAGGCGAACTCTTGAGAGTCCCGGGAGAGGGGTTAAGACTCGAGTTTTACTTGCTGCGTTTCTGCTGACGCCATCGAAAGGACTTGAGCCCCGGAGTTCCATTTGTTGCTCGCGATCATAAAACGATTAGCCGCGTTGCACAGAGGTACCCAGTGATTAGCAGTGATTCGGCGCTCGGGACCGACCAAAGACTCCTGCTGCCAGCAATTATGGTCCTTAAATCATGCGAGGGATGGATTTATATAGGGCACCGCTGGGCTGGATGGGAAGAGAGAGAGAGAGAGAGAGAGAGAGAGAGAGAGGATTTAGGATGTGGGATTTAGTTTCAGGAACTATTCTTTTGCATCGTGGTGTATAGGTGTGAACAGGGGGTGCATTGTTAATCCACCCTTCTGTGGGGGAGGGGGGGGGGGAAGAGCTCAGTCGAGGCTCTAGGTTATTGTTCGGGGGGGGGTTCGGTTGTTGGGCGGTTATTGTTCGGTCGAGGTTTGTTCGGGGGGCTCAAGCCCGTGTTTTGCCACCTTTCTGCCACCTTTTGACCCCTGAGCAAGGACCTATGTGCTCCTATAAGCGTCCTATGATTGCTGACATATTCGAAGAATAAGTAAAACACCGTCATTACATTATCTCTTTAATACAATTGGGACACCTTGGGCTTCGCTCAGGGGACCCCCAAGTTACAGCTGTCTGAATCTGAATCCAAAGTCGAATGCCTTCAGGACTAAGCCAAAGTGCACCCAAAGTGAAATGACCCCTGTGGCCATTCATTCATTCATTCATCTTCTACCGCTTTATCCGATCTTCCCTCGGGTCACGGGGAGTCTGTGCCTATCTCAGGCGTCTATGGGCATTAAGGCAGGATACACCCTGGATGGAATGCCAACCCATCACAGTGCACATACACTAGGGACAACTTTCCAAGGTGCCAATCAACCTACCCTGCATGTTTTTTTGCACCAGGTGGAAACCGGAGAACCCGGAGAAAAACTCTCTGAGGCACGGGGAGAACATGCAAACTCCACACACGCATGGCCGAGATGGGAATCGAACCCTGAACCCTGGCGGTGTGAGGCGAACGTGCTAACCACTAAACCACCGTGCCCCTTTACCACTGTGGCCAATGTGGGCAATAAAATAGGGGGTGTTTTACCCTTTCTCTCCCCTGTCGATTAAAGTGTCCCTGGCCATTTGGCTTTCCCAGCTTTCCCATGCAGAAGACGGAAGATAGAAGGCGCTTTAGGGGGTTTGGTGGTTGAAAATAATAAAACAATGGGGCGGAGAGCTCTGCTTTACCGCAGGAACAAACCCCTCAGCCCCGTGGCACTACTGTCAGAGACAATAAATCAACAACTTCCCACATATCCCGAGGTACCATAAATAAAAGATGACTTGCCCCGATCTCCTGTCCTATAAAAACCTCTCCCTGATCTCGGTGTTCAAACTCGGCGTGTTTTACGAGCATCTTTAAGCTCACGCTAATGCCCTGAATTTAAGGCGAGGTCTCCCGGAGAGCTCTCGAAATATTTTGGAACTCCTTGGAAACCTCCGAGTGTCGCATGAGGGCAACGGCAAGACTTTTGTCAGTGGGAGCTTGATACGAAACACCTCTAGGGTGCGTCCCGGGATACTCGGGTCGACTAGCGTGCAAGTGTCAAGGGCGCCCCCAGAGACGGAGACGTACTTTCCTCCTTCCCGCTAATGCGAGATGCTCCAGGTTTTGCACCTGTTGCCCAGGCAGCGGCTCGACAAAACAAGCAGCAAAGGGAGCGAGAGACCGGGGATCTGTCAGTGCCGTCACCGGAGCGTGCCCGGAGCTGTTTGGTTGCCTCTGGGAGTGGGTAACTTCCCCGTTACTCAGCACTGAGTAGGCAGGAAGGTATGACTGACTCGAGGAATTTTAACTGTGGGATAAAGGAGCACGCGACTGGACTTGGCACGACTCGGTGGGGGAAGAAACATCAGCAGGAGCAGAGTGTACGAAAATGTTTTAAAAAAGCCGATATGTCAGGATTCCTGGCGGAAGCCAAAAATAGAAGCGAAGAGAAACCCGAGTCCTAATTTGGACTTTTGAACACACAATACTACGTTTTGCGAGACCCGAGCGCAATCGGCATGCTCCCGCCGGACGGGTTGCCAAAGAAGAAATGATGTTTTGATCGGTCCCAGTTGTGTATGAGGGGATATTTCAGTGTCGACGGGACCTGCAAGTCGAGACCGACGCACACGTGAAGTTATTTGCAGCCGATTAATCTCAGCTCGGCGTGCTTTTTCCCTCTCGAGATTCCTGACTTCATGCCTTCTAGGAAGATTTTATAGGAGTTGCGGCTTACTGCAGCATGTCGCACTGAGGCAGGACCAGGGCTGCTTTTCTTTCATATTCCTTTTGGTTATGTGCAACAAGCTTGGGGGGAAAAGACGGAGAACGAGTGGTAGAAAATCCTCTTCTGACGCTTCTGCAGCACTTGTTTACAGGAGAGGTGACTTTTGCCTCAAACATGGAAGTGGATTTTTGAAGGGATGGGTTTTGTAGAAGGGATTTATTCCGGGTGGATTCAGTTTCCCCTGTACTGTGGCTCATGGGAATCGAGTTCACCGTCCAGCGTACATCCACCCTAAACACCCAAACAGTCGTCTGGAGCGGCATCGAATATTTTCGAGACTGCGACTTGCCTCCCAAAGAGCAAACGTGGAATTCCGTGTGAAATTTCCCACAGAGGCGTTCGGTATGACGTACGCCGAAGCTGCAACAAACCCTTTTGCCGTGTTTCGAGTGGCACGAACAATTTAACAGCGCAAAAACGTCGCCGGAAGACGTCGAAAACCGCTCAGCAACTAGTGCACGATGGAGACCGATGCAATACCGCTATTCCGTAGTCTACGGGTTTGGTCCAAGATCCAACTCAAAGGGCATATTAGGAGCTTGATGCACATTGGAAAGAAGATTTTCTGGACACGTTCTGGTCATTTACATACGTGTTTACGGTATTTTGGCAGACACCCTTATAAGAGCAACTGTGCAATTGAGGGTTAAGGGCTTTGCTCAATGGCCCACTAGTGGTGGTGGTATTTGAACCTGCCATCTTCTGGTCCAGAGGCCAGTGCCTTAGCCACTGAGCTCCCACCTCCCGGGACGAACATGGGTTAAGTGGTTAAGGCATTGGTCTCTGGACCAGAAGATCGCAGGTTGAAATACCACCACCACCACCAAGCTACCACTAGTGGGCACTTGAGCAATTGCCCTTAACCCTCAGTTGTTCAGTTGTAAGTCACTCTAGATAAGGGGGGTAAATGTAAAGTACTTTCTTGTAGCTACTTTTTATGTCACCCAACGTAAATCCTATTCTCTGGGATCACCATCTCCAACTAGTGAAGAAAATCTTCACAAGAGGCACAAGTGTTTCAGATTAACGTTCGGAGAAATGGACGCCGAGAGCGTATTCTTTATGCCAAAGGACAATTTATTTATTTAAGTAAATAAAGTGGAACACATTTTATATCCATTTGGTCAAAGTAAATCTCCGTACCGCCACATTATTGACTAAAAGACGGCTAGATGTTTGCAAAGCCCCCCCCCCTCCCCGCGCCCCACACACCCCGTATTTACAGCCAAGCATTGGCAGCAAAGGTTTCAGGGCTCGTCAGCATGCAGACAATGCAAAGAATTTGATCTGATTGCGCTTGGGGAAGGACAAATCTGTAGCAGAATCAATAAACAGGACCCAAAAAAACACAACTTGTAGGTTCGAGACTTTAGTTTTCTAAACATAAACCGTAACACACACGGCTTGTCGGTTCCTGCCGTTTATTATGATTCGCAAATGATTTCGCTGCAAAGGCGTCTCATCAGATCGGAGATTAGTGGTGGTGGTGGGGGGGGGTAGTTTTCTGCATGTTTTTCTTCTGTCAGAGCGCCTGATCAGCAGCCGCTCTCAGGGGTAAACAAGCAGGCCCGAGCGTTGTAAATGGGGTCGGAGGATTGTTTCCACTGCTCGGGCATGTGGTGATTTTGACATTGTGAATGGAAACTTTGGGGCAATTAATGAAGAGCGTTTAAAATCTGAAAGTCATTACGCCGCTGTGTTGTGGCTTGGATTCGCCGCCTTTGTTCTCAAAGACGGGCAGAGTGTCCTGGGCAGTTTTTCCTGGGCAGTCCTCCCGCACGCCAAGGTTTATATGTTTACTTTGCGTTAATAGATGCAGCTTGCATAGTTTATTTATTTGAGGGGGGCTCTTTTCGGGGTGAAAATATTCAGGGGTAGAAGGAAAGGTGGAAAAAAAAATGGGATAATAAAACGCTTATCTGCCCCTAGATAGAACTTCCTGCATAGCTATAAGCAAAGCAAGTTGGTAGATTGTTTGTTTGTTTGTTTGTTCATTCATTATGCAAGGCTTTGGAATAGAATAGCCTTTGTTTGTCTCGCATACATATATTCATTCATTCATTCATCTTCTACCGCTTTATCCGATCTTCCCTCGGGTCACGGGGAGCCTGTGCCTATCTCAGGCGTCTATGGGCATTAAGGCAGGATACACCCTGGATGGAATGCCAACCCATCACAGGACACACACACACACATTCATACACTAGGGACAATTTTCCAAGGTGCCAATCAACCTACCGTGCGTGTTTTTGGACCGGGGGAGGAAACCGGAGAAAAAAACCCAGAGGCACGGGGAGAACATGCAAACTCCACACACACATGGCCGAGACGGGAATCAAACCCGGACCCTGGCGGTCTGAGGCGAACGTACTAACCACTAAGCCACCGTGCCCCCCCCTGTCTCGCATACAGCGCCGTGAAATTCTTTCTTGGCATGTCCCGGGTCAGAGCGCAGGGACAACCGTGATTCGGCACCCCCTCCCCCTGGAGCATAGAGGGTTAAGAGCCTTGCTCAAGGACCCAAAGGCTGCAGCTAGGAGATACCGGAGCTCAAAATGTGGGGTATCTATACTTCACTGGAGAAATGATTGTTGGTTGGTTATAACGGTGCTACTGTTTGTGTCTCTACAGCTGCTGGAATACATAGGAAAGGGAAAGAGCATCATGGATGTCGGCCTGGCTCAGGCCCGCCAGCCGCTCTGCACACGCAGCCACTACTTCGAGGTGGAGATTGTGGACCCTGGAGAGAAATGCTACATCGCTCTCGGTCTCGCTCGAAGGGTAAGGAGTGTTTATTAGGTCTGTCCTGGGGGCGGGGCGTGGTTGGAGTAGGGGGCGATTTAAGGATTTTTACCCATAATGCAATCTTTACTAGATGTTCGGCTGAAAAGTGTGCGCGGCGATGAAGAAAGCGCGTTTATCACTTCCTCCTTCCTTTTGAAAATCCCTTCTTTTTTTCCCTTCCCTCCTTTATTTCTGTTTCATTACATCCTATGTGTTTTAATCCTTTCTTTCTATCCTTTGTTTCTGTCTGTTTTTTCATTGCTCACTTAGAAAGACGAGTGAGAAGTGAATAGACATGTATGACAGGAGAAAGAAAGGAAGAAAGGAAGGAGAGGGGGGGAATGAATGACGAAAGAAAGAAAGGAAGGAGAGGAAGAAGAGTGAGAAAAAGTGATGCAATAAGGAAAGAGAAAGGAAGAAGAGTGAGAAATAAATGATGACAGAAGGAAAGGGAAAGAAAGGCGAGGAAAAAGAGTGAAATTCCTGAAAAAGATAGGAAGGAAGGAGAGAAAGAAGAGTGGGAAATGAATGACAAAAGAAGGAAGGAAAGAAAGAAAGGAAAAGAAAGTTGTATACGAGTGAGAAATGAATCCTCATTCAGAAAGAAAGAGAATGAATGAAATGAAAGAGAAATGAATTACAAAAGAAAAGGTTTAAAGGAGAGGAAGATGGAGTGAGAAATGAAAGAAATAGGGGGGGTCAATGAAAAGAACTGAAGGACATGAAGGAAAGAAAGGAAGGAAGGAGAGGAAGACGAGTGAGAAATCCGTGCAAAAGGAAGGAAGGAAGGAGAGAAAGAAGAGTGGGAAATGAATGACAAAAGAAGGAATGAAAGAAAGAAAGAGAGAGATGTATACGAGTGAGAAGTGAATGATGAAAGAATGAGAGAAAGAAAGAAGTGAGAAATGAATGAATGAATTGCAAAAGAAAAGGTTTAAAGGAGAGGAAGATGGAGTGAGAAATGAAGGAAAGAGGGGGGGAAATGGGAGATCAATGAAAAGAAATGAAGGACATGAAAGAAAGGAGCAATAGCGCGCAGACGACAAAGAAGATTCGGCGCTCGCTGTCTGCGCAGCACTCCGACCCTGTGCTCGGGGGGTGGGGGGGGTGGGGGGGGGATTTTTCCACGGTGTCCCGAGTCCAAGTTTGAGTAATCAAAGGGCTCGTTTAAACGGCGGCGGCAAACAAACGAATAAATCGCCATTCTTTACGTTTTTTTTTTTGTGTGTTCGTCTTCGCTCGTTCCTCTCGGGTTAAAGACGGCGTTCCTTCCTGCCTCTCGTCTCGGGGAGGCGGTGGACGGTTCTGGGGCTTAATTACTCGCAGGTCTGCAACCGCAGACAGTAAACAGGCTTGTCGGGTTGAGCAAGGCCACCGATTTCGCCGTCCTCCAAAAAAGGAGGGAGGGGAGGGGGGGAATACAGAGACGTCGGGGGGTTGGAAGTTGGCGGGAAGGTTTATCAAAGGTGCCGTAACTTCCCGCGAAGAAAAACACCGCATCTGCATTTTATTATGCAGCAAAAGGCCAACAAAGGTGGTAAAGCGGATAATTGCAGGGCTGCTTAATGACTGTTTACTTGCGTTTGGACGTCAACGTTCGCACAGCATCCTGTTTCTGAGGGATCGTCACACGCACGCCGTACCGCCATCCCCTTTTTTCCCCGACGTCCGAGTTTGTTCCTTCCAGGCCTTTTTTTTTTGCTTGTAGAATTCATATTATTCATTTATTCATCTTCTACCGCTTTATCCCATCTTCCCTCGGGTCTCGGGGAGTCTGTGTCTATCTCAGGCGTCTATGGGCATTAAGGCAGGATACACCCTGGATGGAATGCCAACCCATCGCAGGACACACACACACATTCACATTCACACACATTGATACACTAGGGACAATTTTCCAGTGTGCCAATCAACCTACCGTGCATGTTTTCGGACCGGGGGAGGAAACCGGAGAACCCGGAGAAAAACTCCCTGAGGCACGGAATCGAACCCGGACCCTGGCGGTGTGAGGCGAACGTGCTAACCACTAAACCACCGTGCCCCCAGAATTCATATTAATCACATGGAAACAACGAGGATGTCCAGGAGCTTAGTGTTTTTTTGAAACAACGCGGTGTAATGCCGCCAAGATGGCTCTAGAGAGTCAACAGCAAAGTGTCGTGGGAGGTTTGTTCGTTCATGGTGGACGATACGGGGTGCAAAATCCTGCCTCATCCCGCCCCAACGTACTCCTCCGAACCTTGCACCCAGTCACGACCGGTTCTTCCATCACCTCGAGGCAGGCGTTTCCCAGACGAGGCAAGGCAGTCCCATCTGTTGTTTGGTGGAGGAAGAAGGGCTCCGGTTAGACTTCTTCCTTGGGGGCGGGGGTAAGAGAAAGTCATTGAGAAGCACTAGGTTGTGGTATTGGCCTCTGGACTGGAAGGTCGCAGGTTCAAATCCTACTACCACCAAGTTGCTGCTAATGCCATAAATGTAAATGCCGTCATCCCAACTGTGGGTCACTATTCGGCCACCCTGGACCAAATCCATTTAGATCCTTTACAGGTCCGAATATTGACTCTATTAATTACCCTAATATTGACTCTATTAATTACCCTAATATTGACTCTATTAGTTACCCTAATATTGACTCTATTAGTTACCCTAATATTGACTCTTTTAGTTAACCCAATATTGACTCTTAGTTACCCCAATATTGACTCTATTAGTTACCCTAATATTGACTCTAAGGGGCACGGTGGCGTAGTGATTAGCACGTTCGCCTCACACCGCCAGGGTCCGGGTTCGATTCCCGTCTCGGTCATGTGTGTGTGGAGTTTGCATGTTCTCCCCGTGCCTCAGGGGTTTTTTCTCCGGGTTCTCTGGTTTCCTCCCGGTCCAAAAACATGCATGGTAGGTTGATTGGCACCTTGGAAAATTGTCCCTAGTGTATGAATGTGTGTGTGTGTGTGTGTGTGTGTGTGTGTGTGTGTGTGTGTGTGTGTGTGTGTGTCATGCGATGGGTTGGCATTCCATCCAGGGTGTATCCTGCCTTAATGCCCATAGACGCCTGAGATAGGCACAGACTCCCCGTGACCCGAGGGAAGATCGGATAAAAGCGGTAGAAGATGAATGAATGAATGAATGAATGAATATTGACTCTATTAGTTACCCCAATATTGACTCTATTAGTTACCCCAATATTGACTCTATTAGTTACCCCAATATTGACTCTATTAGTTACCCCAATATTGACTCTATTAGTTACCCTAATATTGACTCTATTAGTTACCCCAATATTGACTCTTATAATTACCCTAATATTGACTCTATTAATTACCCTAATATTGACTCTAATTTCCATAGGGAAAATTGTTTCGTTGAAAAGTGAAAACCCAAGAAAGAAATGGAACAAGAAAACGAGAAATAAACGAACATGAATTTTCACGCCGCATGTTTTATCGACGCGTGATTAACGCGTTCCTGTTTGGCCATTTTAATCATAAATATAAATCAATAAATATAAAAGAATAAAAAAAAAAAAGAAGGGACATTTTCTCCGAGTTTGTATTCCAACAATAAGCACTGATTAGAGTTGAAAGCTTTAAAAACAAACAAACAAACAAAAGTAACCCCATGACAAATGAGCTCCTGTGCATTTCCTTGTTTTGGGAGCGCGGGATCCAAGGTGACCCAAGGCGTGTTGTGTTTTTAAATTTCTTCCCGTCACCGGTTCCATGTTCCTGCATGCTCCCGACTGCGGAAAAGACCCGCCTGTCGTGTGTGTGTGTGTGTGTGTGTGTGTGTGTGTGTGTGTGTGTGTGTGCACGCTAATTAATCCATTCAACCAAAAAAAAAATCATTGTACTCACCTCCCGGCGCAAGGGTACCATCGGCCTCATCACTGAGACGTCTCTTATTGTTGAACCTACTCGTTCTCCAGGCAACTGTAAATAAAAATGAAAAAAAAAACACAAAACAAACATCTAATAAGCACTAAATCCCCTCCAAGAACACTTTTTTTGAGGAACAAAGGGTCTTTTCTGTGAGAAACCCTCTGTCTTTCACTAAAGAAGAACGAGTGCATTGATTTTTTTTTTTTGGTCCTGAACTTCCCCGAGTTCCCCACCCAGGACGTTTGTAGCTCCGGGGCGCTTCCGGCTGCAGGACACGGAGGTCCAGGAGGAAAAAATAAGCCCTGGACGTGTCCATTCTCGTACCCTGTTGGGCCTCCTTGACCCGAGAACTCCTTTCTGTTCATAAATGCAGCGCTTTTGAGAGAATCTCTCACTTCTCGCTCCTTCGCCCCCATGTCGTCATGGTGGACGTCCACTTATCACCCTCTTCCACTTATCCCCTTGATGGGCATCGACCTCCATCAACAACCTCTCAGCCACATGTTGATTTTTGCCACAGTGTGGAAATGCAGGTCGGCTCATATAACAGATCTCGAACCCCTGCCTCTCCTGCCTCTCCGAGTCAGCGACACTGTTTGTGATCTTTGGAAGCCGTAAAAAAAAAAAAAAGAATGAAATAGTCTTTATTTTACAGCACAGTGACACACTTTCGTTTTATCCACTCGTTTTAACACTCGTTTGACACTAGAAATATCACGGATCAAATAAATAAATAAATAAATACAAACTACTATTTTGCATGACCCAAAATGTTGCATATGATGGATTTCATTTATATTTCTCTTTATTTTATTTTTCTTTTATTTCCTTAGAAACTTTTCCCAGCTATATATAGTTTCCAGACCCCCCCCCTCCCCTTCCCGTGCAACCCATAATCCTCTGCATTATTGTTAGCAAGTTCTATACGTGTTTTTTTTTTTTTTTGCTACCTCCGTGATTTACGATTGACATGATAATGTTTTCTTTTTTGCGCCCCCCCCCCCCCCCCCCATTGAATATTATTTTTATCTTGGTTTGTACTGGTGTATTGATGTTCACCATGGTGGAAAGTGTTACACACTCGTAATGATTTATCTTGACAGCGCCAATCTACCAAGATTGGCCCTCTATTATATCGTCTTCATCCGACATGTCGTCACCTCCATCCTCGCTTTGGAAATGTGTGTTTTTTTTTATATATTTCAGCGTCATGCTGTAATCCTAATGCCCTATGGGAATGCTTTTAACGTTGACGTCGTTCTTCCCTGGGATCGCGGGATGAAAAGAAGGCGACGGATACTTGAGTGTATCATCCGTCTTGCTAAGACTGGTTCTGTGGTTCTCTTTTTATATATATATATATATATATATACACAGCCGTGACAGTAAATCCAACATGTTTTTTTTTTTTCTTTTTTTTTTTTTTTTCTTTTCTCCGCTGCTTTCTCACCCCCTCAATTTTCCTAATTAGATAAACAGATCAAACGACATCCAGACATCCAGCACTCGCAGCCACATACTTTACGGAGCCCGAACTGAAACCGTTTCCACGTAATCGTGGAGACAAGTTTATTAAAAAAAAAAACAAACAAAAAAAAAAGGCCCTGTGTTTACAGAGCAGAAAACGAGGCTGTAGAGGAACTTGTAAGACGCATTCCTCCCCCGTCTCCACTGCTTCCTTTTCCTTTACTTGTATTTGTACTTGTAACTTCAAATTTAGTGCACACATTTTTTAAAATTATTTTTATTTATTATTTATTTGTTTGTTTGTTGGTTTTTCGTTTAGCACCCCGCTTCTGCTCTCGTGATGAGTCTTTAATGAGCGATTCGTCCATTTGGAACGAGTCTTTCATGTGACACAGACAGACGAGCGATCTCAAATAGTGATTCATTTCCCACGAACAAAGTATCACAAATGGAATCTGCGCATGTCATGTACCGCATACAGAATCGACTCAGGAACTGAATCTTTTGTCATGTGAATCCCACAGACACCAGACAATTCCCTTTATTTATTTATTTTTATTCTATTCTATTTTATTTATTTATTTATTTATTTATTTATTTATGTGTTTGTGTGTATTTATTTATTTAATATTATTTTTATGGTAATGAAGGCAAATTGTCACACAGACACTGATATTAATAGGAACTAATTACTTTTCACTAGTATATTATGACAGCTAATATGTGTGTGTTTGTGTTTTATGTGTGTGTTGTATGTGTTATACGTATATATATATATATATATATATATATATATATATATATATATATATATATATATATATATATATATATATATATATATATATATATATGTATATATGTGGGGGGCATGGTGGTTTAGTGGTTAGCACGTTCGCCTCACACCGCCAGGGTCCGGGTTCGATTCCCGTCTCGGCCATGTGTGTGTGGAGTTTGTGCATGTTCTCCCCGTGCCTCAGGGTTTTTCTCCGGGTTCTCCGGTTTCCTCCCCGGTCCAAAAACATGCACGGTAGGTTGATTGGCATCTTGGAAAATTGTCCCTAGTGTATGAATGTGTGTGTGTGTGTGTCCTGCGATAGGTTGGCATTCCATCCAGGGTGTATCCTGCCTTAATGCCCATAGACGCCTGAGATAGGCACAGACTCCCCGTGACCCGAGGGAAGATCGGATAAAGCGGTAGAAGATGAATGAATATATATATACGGTTTAACGTTAATTAGCGAATCTCCACAATGTAGTAAATCAGTGTGGAAAGTATGGTTAGAATGATTATGAAAGTCATGTGACTAAAGAACTAATCACAAGGATAATACGATATTAAAGCAGAGCTGTTTTTGTTTATCTTAATGTCTTCTTATATGCTCGGTATTGATGTTAGTTTATGTATGGGCCATTTTGGATCTGCTTATCGAAATGGTAACATTTTTATTTTATTTTTACTCGGGAGGAACCAAATGACTCCAATGAACCGGATCCAACGAACCAAATGATCCGATGCTGAATCAGCGATACGTTTGCGTTCCTTTAATCTGTCGTTGGGCGTTCTCATTTCAAAGGTCATTCAAATCAACGTTCATGTTAACCTCCGTACTTTCTGTAGCTTTACAACATCTCTGCTGTAACCTCGAGTCCAGCGCCAACCTCTGCGCTTATTCTACGTCGGATTTCTCAACATGATGTTGAAGCAGAATGTTTTGAAAATGAAGTAACGCTGAGCATTTTGAAACGCGGTGTCGTTCCGGGCGACTCGGATCGCTCTTTAATTACACTTTATTATTTTTGGGTTGTGAAACGCCCCCGCGTTCGCGTCGTCGGCGAGATCCGCCAAACGATTCCCTCCGCCCTCGAGGGCAAAAGAGGTAACGTGCTTTTTTTATCTCCGGCGCGCGATAAGAGCATCCCCGTTAAGCAGTGAACGCCTCATTTGTGCACCGAGCCATTAGGACCAGGCAAAACCATTTCAGGAATGAACAACAGACCTCGGGCAGGTGCTCCGATAGTAGAAACACATTTCCGATCGCTAACTCTGATTCGTTCGAGCGATCTTATCCCCAACGAATAAATCGTTTTGGCCGATTTGAGCGTTTCCGGTTCGGTGTGCTACTGTCCGATACCAGAGACGCGTCCACAGAACCTCAGCGGTCATACTTGGTCAGAATATTTCTCCTAAAGCAGCAAAGTACGAGTGCACACAAATAACCTTTTCTAAACAAAGTTTATTATTATTATTATTATTATTATTATTATTATTATTATTATTATTATGGTGTGGAGCATTGAAAGGGCTTCTTCCCATAAAACATTGCATTAACTACAAAAATTCTACTTTTCATTCTATAAGGCATTACATATACATCATGGCTAATTCACACACACATCTATATATATATATGTGTATATATATGTGTATATTTATATATGTATGTATATATATATATATATATATATATATTTATATATTTATATATATATATATAGTATGTATGCGTGTGTGTGTATGTGTGTGTGTATATATATTATATATATATATATATATATATATTATATATATATATATATATATATATATATATATATATATATATATATATAGACTATATATATATATATATATATATATATAAACATCAACCTGATAAATACAACCATGTGAGCTGGAGCTCTTAGCTACGCCGCCCCCGCACCCCTCTATCGTCCAATCTCCTTTAAAAAGATATCATGGATAGTGTATTTGTGTGTTTTTCAGCCTGCTTTATTGTTTTAACTGTTGTTCATTGATGTGTGTAAGGTTTGGGCTGGTCCCTTGGTGTTCCTTGAGTGTCATGAAAGGCGCCTATCAATAAATCGGACGATTATTATTATTCATTTCGTTTTTTTTTTGCCTCCATACAACTTTCTATTAAAAGGCATTTCAGTGCCGAAAATAGAACAAAAGTGTCCGAATAATTCCGATTAATTCCCACCTTCGTGTAAATAGAGACGCAACGGTCATCTAATAATGTGTGTCGTATGTAACGTGTGTATTTATTTATTATTTTATTTTTTAAAGGATTACCCGAAGAACAGACATCCAGGCTGGAGCCGAGGCTCAGTAGCGTATCATGCAGGTAAGACTCGCACAACAATGCTTAAAGGACAAAGTAGTCCGGTTAAGCACTTGCACACCTTTTAATACCTTCTACTGGATCATCCATAACATGCAGTTTATTCGGTGTGTGTGTGTGTGTGTGTGTGTATCTATGCACTTCACCCACCCATCACTTTGTTCGGTCTGTGTGTTTCTGCATTCGTTCCTGAGTAACGGCTCTGTCTGGGCCTGTTGAGAATTTTCCCCCAAATTAAAAGTACATGAGTTTTTTTTTCGTCTGCTTGCCCATACGTTTTGTTTTTGTGTATAACAAGTCTGTGTTTATTGGATTTGTTTACCTTTCTCTGACTTTGTTGTCGTCTTCTGTTTTGCCTTTGCTTCTGTCTGTCTGTCTGCTCGCGTCTGAAAATGAAAATGTATTTTCATTTATTATTTAATATATTTTAAATACTAAGTTTATTTATACATTTTTATATATATATATATATATATATATTATATATATATTTATGTAATATAATATATTATAATATAATATTTTTGTGTAATTTTTTTGTATTTTTTTTGTACTATTTAATATACATTTTTTACTTAGATTTTATTTTTTATTTTTAATTATTTTTTATTTGATCATATGCAAATAATTCATTCAAATGTCACAAGTTGACATGCATGAAAAACTAATGTAGATTTCTTTTTTTCTTTATTTTTTTTTAATAGATTTTTGACATTAATTGATAGTAAAATTATCGCCGGTTATTTATTTATTTTACCAAAATTCTCCTGCAATATTTATTTCCATTGACATTTAAATTCCCTGTTATTTTCCCATATATTACTGCTAATTCCAATGTAAAGGGAAAAAAAGGGCAAATTGTATGCTTTGCCCGTATACGTTTTGCCTCTGCTTGTTCTCGGGGGCCACATGGAATTCGATTCTCGAGGTCTTTCCAAGTGTGACCAATGGAGCATCATCATGGGGAGGGGGGAGGGGCTTCTATCTATCTCAGGATCTGTGCTCTAGTGGGCCTCAGGAAATGATTGGAGTGTGATTAGTGAACTGTATCTTTGGAGGCTTTCAAATGAGAGCGGTATCTCCAGCCTATCAGATTGAGTCTTTTCAACCCTCAGTCATTTGATTAGACCGATTGGCTCCTGTGGACTTTATAGTCGTTCCTTGTGCCGTTGCCTTTCTGGCGGCACTATTTATTTATTTTTTATATCGATATCGCTTCCAAAATTCCAGCCACGCCGTAATGTACATTTCCCAGTCCTGCCTGCACTTGGTTTATCGCATCGTTCCTGCCCATCCACTATTATTCTTCCTTACGCTAGGAAGCAAACCTCCCGGCTTTATCGGCCTTCCATCAAGCAACCGCCGTTTTTGTTATTGCGTCCCAAAGGAGGTTTACGCTGCGCGTCTCCACTTTAAGCCTTGGCACGGCGTCAGCAGCGGGCCAAGCAAGTGGGTCACGGGTCATTAAGATGCCACGATCTATACGGAGCCCCCATTACACCCGATTCTTGTGCCAGGTGTGGGGATACACACAAGGACCCTCAGTGTGTTCCGTCCCAGCTGTTTTTCCAGGGGGTGGGGGTGGGGGACGACGACAAAACAGATTCTGCACAAGCTATTTGGGTGTGACGTTTTTTGACCCAAATGTCAAGACGTTGCGCCGAGACAAGCGATAATGTCCTTGGCCGAATCTACCATTAGAACAATAAACCTCTTGCTATGTGTTCCTTTTTTTTTGTCGCGGAAGCAAACGGCATCCCGGCGGAGATATCTCCTCGCATCTTTTCCAGCCAGGGCTCCGAGGTAACGTATAAGGAAAAGCATCTGCGCAGCTCGGGTGCCAAAAGTCCTGAAAGCGTTCCAGCAGGTTGAGACAACACACCTATGTCCCCCCTATCTATTTATAGCCGTCTCCTTCTTCCACGCTGCGTGTTTTTTTTTTTTTTCCTGCGATTGTGGCGTCGTGTTGTGACAGGGGCCCACATTCGAGTCTTAATGATACACTGTCTCCGTCGCCCTCCCATATATTCCCCGATAGGGATTGTTTAAGCCGGATGCCAAGCCAGGAACGGGTCCCATGACAACTTGACAAATATTTACTGGCTACATGGTGCAAAGGGGCCTTTTTTTTCTTTTTTTTTTTTGTTCCGCATTCTACCTTTTCAATGTGTGCTTTTTGTTCCGCATCATGTTGTCTGTATCGTGCCATTGTTGGTTGCTCACTCACATGTAAGTGTTGCTTGTTCAAGTATCAGGAGTATTAGATACCAGTTCTTTCCAAGGAGACTTACTTGCTTCCGTCTCTCCACTGGTTGGGCCATTTTAGACTGATCCTGATTCATCAGTCTGACTCTGGAGTCTTTCTTGCCAGTCCGCTGCTGCGTCTCCTCTACTGTTCATGGGCTAAAATCCTACATGCCACGTACGAGATGGTATCTCAAAGGTTTCGCCACTTGCTCTGTTTACAGGAAAGCACTTTGTCTACCCACATCGCCTTCACAGGAGCATAGCCCTCCCAGCGTGTCCTGGAGGTCGTCTTTTCGAGGCACCTTGTGCGATTTGCCTCGGATCTACACAGTGGTGTCAAAACAGCGGCCTTTGAGCTGGATCGAGCCAAATTGGGAAAGTAGGTTGGGTGCGGAAGTGAGGTCATGACGTGTGAGGAGACTTGGTGACAGAGTTCACTCCTGGTCTGAGTAGCGCCCGCCTTCACACACAGGACAATATCGTTTGGCCATCTGGTGGATGAGAATTTCTTAGTATTTTACTTTAGTATTTAATAAGTGTAGGCCGCGGTTAGCTGGGACGACGCTGACATTATGGGCTCGAAGAAGTCCAGGAAGGAGCTGGAAGAACCCAGGAGGTTCTCCGCCAAAGGGAGGGGGGGGGGGGGGGTTTGTGTAGCTCAGTGGTTAAGGCACTGGTCAGGGGTTCTGTGCCTTACCGGTGCTTTCTCTTAGTAAGGAACAGGCAAGGTCAGGGGTTCGAGTTCTGGTATCACCCCTCTTGGGTCTTTGAGCAAGGTCCTTAACTCTTTGTGCACCAGGGGGGTGCCTTATAATGGCTGTTTCCAGCTTTCCAAACAAGCTGGGATGTTTGAAGAAAGAATTTCACTGTGCTGTATTGTGTACATGTGATAGTTAAAGGCTATAATAATAAATTCCTTAAGAATTCCTGTGCATTCCTTTCCCGGCCCGTTTGGTTGGCGCCCATAGTAGTGGGCAAATCCCGGACTGTACTTTGGCCAATGTGTAATATTACATATGCAAGCCACTGGCCTGGCATCTGGGGGGGGGTGAAGCTTCAGCAGACTCGAATATCGAGCTCTGATTTAATCACATGTTCTTGGAAGACCTCTTGCTCGCCTTAAGACTCGATAAGAGAATCATTTTCCCTCTAGAGCTCGACAGAGGAGCGTGTTCCAAATGCTATAAATGTTCAGACTTAAGAAGCCTGAAGCCTTGAGGACAGATCAGTCGCTATAACTCGTAGTGATTAACGTTGTTTCTGCCGCAGAATAAATAGGCAAAATATTATTCCACCCTTTCCTGCAAATGGTAAGTGAAATGGAAAGACCAGGAAAATGCCTGGATTTCTCCCTCTCGACTTTTTCTTATGTTTTTATTTATTTATTAACATTTTTGCGGAATTGTACGCTACAGGACAGGGACACGTTAGCGACAATTTAAATCTACTGTAAGACTACTGTCTTATCGCAGTCATATCCATCCTCATCCCTTTCTGTCTTTTTTCCCCCCTATATGTTTGTATTTTTCATTTATTTATCTATGTACCTGTTGGACAGTCAAAACAACCTTGATTTGTTTATTTCATTAGCAATATTAGATTTTATTGGATTGTTTTAACCAAAAAAAAGTATAAAAAAAAGTATTATTATTATTATTAACTTTGGTATCCTCCTCAAATAATTTGCCCCTATTGTTTTTCCCCCTCAAGATGACGGGAAGATTTTCCACGGCAGTGGGGTGGGAGATCCGTTCGGCCCACGTTGCTTCGAAGGCGACATCATGGGCTGTGGGATCATGTTCCCCAGGGACTACGAAGGTGAGATCTTGTGTGCTAAAACTGATACACGGGGGTGATGGGCAGATTATAAATGTATTATCTACAAAGTACCACTAAGTTAGCTACTGGAAATGTAAACAACAATGTGATTTGGGTGTATACAACAAATAAAACACTCCTGGTATTGAAAGGTAACCATTTCCCCCTATATATACACCATATATGATGTACAATATACTATATATTTCCCTATGTATACCCTATGCAATGTACATTATACTATATATTTCCCTATGTATACCCTATGCAATGTACATTATACTATATATTTCCCTATATATACCATATACAATGCACAATATACTATATATTTCCCTATATATACCATATACAATGTACTATATATTTCCCTATATATTCCATATACGATGTACAAAATACTATATATTTCCTTATATATATATATATATACCCTATACAATCTACAATATGCTATATATTTCCCTATATATACCGTATAAAATGTACAATATACTATATATTTCCCTATATATATATATATATATATATATATATATATATGTATATATATATATATATATATATATATATATATATACAAAATACGATTTCTAATGATCTACAATATACTATATAGTTTTGTAATCACACTGTTGGTTTGAAGAATATTTGTGTTGTGTTTTTTTGCATTAGACGAGGTCGACGATGGCGAGGACGTAGGCGAGAATCCCAAGCAAAACCGCATTCAGAACGTACTGTACCTCAACGACGAAGACGAAGAGGAAGAAGGGGATGAAGCGGAACAGGAGCAGGACGGCAGGAAGGTTATGGTAAGCCGGGTCGAAAAGCCTGCTAATGATTATTTTACGCTATACTGAATGAGGAAAGTACAGGTTTGGGGTCATTGTTGTCGTCTCAGAGATCTTTAGTAGTACCCAGTTCAGCTCTGGGTTTCTTTCTGTTTCTTTCTGTGTTCTCTGGTTTTTCCTTCTCCCCCCTTATGTGGATCGGTTTTTTAATGAATATATTCAATATATATATATATATATATATATATGTGTGTGTGTGTGTGTCTATATATATATATATATATATATATATATATATATATATATATATATATATATACTTTAACTACTTTATAAAATCTACACATGCAAAATAAAAACCCCAAAAGCTACTCAATAATAATGTGATTAAATATAAATCGCTATAAATATAAACCTTTATAATGCTGTACCAGAACCTATATCTAACCTTCTCATACACAAACCCTCGGACTTTGTGCTAAAGTTAATCTCCACCCTATTTTTAAATAAATAAATAAATAAACAAATAAATAAATAAATAATGTGTTCAATTTGTCCCCATAGTGTTTTATGGGTGGTGAGTTTTGACCCCCTGACGTTCAAAGAACAATATTCCTTTTCAAAAACAACCAAACGCTGAAACAATGCATGGCTCATTTTTATGAGGTGTTGGTGCGCGTTCAGGGCCGGCGGCGGCGGCGTCGTCTTCTAGGAACAGCCGGGATCTCTGTGTGCTCCGGTTCGCTCTGGGTGTGAAAGTTGAGCAGCGTTAATCACCGGAGGATTTCAGTCCTGAAGTAACCGCAAAGAATTTGGCCGGCTTGAACGCGCACTCTGGCACACACACACACACACACACACACACACACACACACATACTTATTTTATTTTTGTTGTTGCAATATTTGTGTGTCCACTGCCTGTGCATCGTTACGTCACACTGTTGTTGTTGTTGTTGATTTAGCAACTGTACAGATGTACAGTAATGGTGCAAACTAACGTGTTCTGTTGTTGTTGTTGATTTAACAACTGTACAGATGTACAGTATTGGTGCAAACTAACGTGTCCTGTTGTTGTTGTTGTTGTTGTTGTTGATTTAGCAACTGTACAGATGTACAGTATTGGTGCAAACTAACGTGTCCTGTTGTTGTTGTTGTTGTTGTTGTTGTTGATTTAGCACTTGTACAGATGTACAGTAATGGTGCAAACTAACGTGTCCTGTTGTTGTTGTTGTTGTTGTTGTTGATTTAGCACTTGTACAGATGTACAGTAATGTTGCAAACTTACGTGTCCTGTTGTTGTTGTTGATTTAACAACTGTACAGATGTACAGTAATGTTGCAAACTAACGTGTTCTGTTGTTGTTGTTGTTGTTGTTGTTGATTTAGCAACTGTACAGATGTACAGTAATGGTGCAAACTAACTGTTGTTGTTGTTGTTGATTTAGTGTCCAGTAATGGTGTTGTTGTTGTTGTTGTTGTTGATTTAGCAACTGTACAGATGTACAGTAATGGTGCAAACTAACGTGTCCTGTTGTTGTTGTTGTTGTTGTTGATTTAAGCAACTGTACAGATGTACAGTAATGGTGCAAACTTACGTGTCCTGTTGTTGTTGTTGTTGTTGTTGATTTAGGAACTGTACAGATGTACAGTAATGGTGCAAACTAACGTGTCCTGTTGTTGTTGTTGTCAAAACTTTTATTTTGTAAAAAAATATATATATATATATATTTATTTATTGATATATAAAATCCCTGAGCCAACATATTGCGTATTTCCAATTCCTGAAAAGTACACGGCATTTATAACTTAAGCTCTGTGCACTGTGAGAAGCAGCTGGCCTCCGAACCCCCGCGTCTCTCTCTCTCTCTCTCTCTCGCCCTCTCTTCTCTCTCTCTCTCTCTCTTCTCTCTCTCTCTCTCTCTCTCTCTCTCTCTCTCTATCTCTCCTCTCTCTCTCTCTCTCTCTCTCTCTCTCTCTCTCATCTCTCTCTCTCTCTCTCTCTCTCTCTCTCACACACAATGCACTGCCCTGAAACACGACTCTCTGTCGCCCCCTAGGTGTTCTTCACCCGCAACGGGAAGATCATCGGGAGGAGGGAGGTGGTGGTGCCGGCCGGAGGGTTCTACCCCACCGTCGGCATGCTGAGCAGCGGGGAGAAGGTTAAGGTGGATCTGCACCCCCTCAGCGGATGACGGTGATGAGGCATGCAGGTGGTCTCACTCCTTCACCAGAGAATCAGGGAACGTTCATTCTGCAATCTTTCCTTCGTTTGCATAATGAACCACAATGGAACCAAAAAAAAAACAAGCAAAAGAACAGCGGCGAACATTCCCCCTCGTCCCCTACGCCACCTGTGCTGGAATAACGGTTGCACGTCTTACCGTCTTTTTTCTTTCTTTTTCTCGTTATACGGCTGTATTCTCGTTATACGGTTTTGTCGGTAGTCGCGGCCGTGTGTCGTCTGCTGTATTCAGAGTTGAGCAGAGTGTGTGTGTGTGTGTGTGGTGAGAAGAAATTTCATACAGACGGTTATATTATTATGTATTAAATAGGCGACACTTCATAGACAGGCTACATAGTCCAACAATTTATTATTATTATTATTATTTATTTTTTAATTGGCTATTATATGCAGGGGGGGGCACGGTGGCTTGGTGGTTAGCACGTTCGCCTCACACCGCCAGGGTTCGATTCCCGTCTCGGCCATGTGTGTGTGGAGTTTGCATATTCTCCCCGTGCCTCAGGGGTTTTTTCTCCGGGTTCTCCGGTTTCCTCCCCGGTCCAAAAACATGCAAGGTAGGTTGATTGGCACCTTGGAAAATTGTCCCTAGTGTATGAATGTGTGTGTGTGTGTGTGTGTGTGTGTGTGTCCTGTGATGAGTTGGTATTCCATCCAGGGTGTATCCTGCCTTAATGCCCATAGACGCCTGAGATAAAGCGGTAGAAGCTGAATGAATGAATAATATTATATGCAGTGTGAGCAAAAGTTTGTGGACACCTCGTTTCATTGTACGCAACAATCCGATATTTGCTGCGTGAACATCCAAGACAATCAATAGGGAAATCTTCGCGTCTCTATATGATCTCGATTATTGATTATTATTAGAAATAATATATGTTATTATTATTAGAGTTCTTTAGGTTTCAATCTAATCATCGTTTTGAAGCTCTATCACGAAATTCACGTCGTTTTTAACGGCTTCGAAATGCATCAACTCTGAATACAGCAAACAAACAAAGCGCGAACGATTACAGCGGACTAACGAGGAGTAATATGAAGACGATTTCCAGTCATATGCATAGATCATATGTAGCTATACATTTTATTTTTAAAAGAAAAAGGACGCTTGTATATAATGTACAGTTATATATGAGGTATATAAATATATAAATATATATATATCACAGGCTGAACTAATATCACAGCAACTAACAAAGAATCACTTCAGGAACTGAATGAATGAATGAATGAATGAATGGAGAGCGAGAGAATGGCATGCACTCGCGGGGCGTTCACATCCGGGGCGCATTAGCATCCGCGTCACGCTCGTGCACCTCACCCCTCAATCGTGGTGACGTTGTTCTGTTTTTTGTTGTCCGTTTTGTTTGTTTGTTTTGACATCCGGAACGAAAAAGTGCCACGTTCTTATCGGTGCCTCGTGAAATTCGAGGCCGCGAGCGAGGTAACGGCGGCGTTTGCGGCGATGACGTCACCCAGACGCTAAACGCAATCAGGGAGGGGTTTGGGGGATCTAGAAATAAAGAAGGTTTCCTAATAGCAGTGTGTGTGTGTGGTTAAGGCACTGGGCTCTGGACCGCAGGTTCACATCCCAGCACCGACAAGTTGCCACTAGTGGGCCCTTGAGCAAGGCCCTTAACTGCTAATGTGGAAGCCATAATATCCTTCTCGTGTGTTAATCTTCTCTCCTTTTTTTCAATCCAGGTGCGATCCAGGTGACTCCTTTAAGATTCAGCACTTTAAGATTAGGATTAAGTTTAAGCAGAACTACCAGGTCGGATGTGTCACACCCCCCTTTCCCCTTCCCCCACTTTCTTGGGATTATGACAGTGTTTTAGTGGCATGTTAAAAATAAGGGTTAAAAGACGTAGAAATAAAGTAATAAATCGTTTTTAGAGAATAAAGTCTACAATATAAATCCCTGTTGTACAAGGCAATAGTTTATTGCTTAAGTTTATAGGTATAGTTTAGTCAATAGTTTATTGTGTGTGTGTGTGTGTATGTGCACCATGTCCCCCTCCCCCACCCCACCCCACCCCACCCCATAAAGACATGCACCATTGACCAAAAAAAAGAGGAAAAAGCCGGAGGAGTTTGGCAGTGAGAGAATCCAGGTCACTATCACCCTGAGCACATTACAGCAGATTGATTGTGCAGGTAACTCTGTGTGTGTGTGTGTGTGTGTGTGTGTGTGTGTGTGTGTGTGTGTGTGTGTGTGTGTGTGTGTGTGTGTGTGTGTGTGTTTGTTTAGGAGCCAGGATCACCGTGACAAATTTATATCCCCTTCCAGCCATCTCCCCTCCGATCCGCACGACTCAGGCAGTGATTTTCTTCCTCTCGTCTTCACGTCCCACAATTCATGTTGTGTGTTTTTTTTTTGTCCCCCCCCTCTCTCTAAAAGGGAGGACGATTATTTACGTTACGTAGACGTCAAACGATGACGCTAAACCACGTTTGCGTCACTTTTTTTTTATTGAAGTTTTCCACCTCTTTCCCCCCTCTGTAGTAAATCAGTAGGCTGATCGTCGTCTTGTGTTCAAATGTCAGGTAATATGTTGTGTGTGTATGCATATGTGTATCCATATCTCTCTCTCTCATATATATATATATATATATATGAGAGAGGGGGAGTGAGTAGAGAGGGAGAATACAGGTGTAGAGGGAATAGAGAGGAGAAAGAGGGAGGGATGGAGCAGAGAGAGAGCGGAGAGGGAGGGAGTAGAGGTAGAGAGAGAGCGGAGAGGGAGGGAGGGAGTAGAGGTAGAGAGAGAAAGAGAGGAGATGGTGTAGAGAGAAGAGAGGGATGGAGTAGAGGGATAGGAGAGAGGGTATAGAGGTAGAGAGAGAGAAGAGAGGAGGAGGGGGAGTGGAGAGGGAGAGAAAAGAGAGAGAGGAGAGGGAGTAGAGAGGGAGAGAAAAAAGAGGGTGTAGAGAGAGGGAGGGAGTAGAGAGAGTAGATAGAGAGGGGGGAGTAGAGGAGAGAGAGTGGAGTAGAGAGAAGAGAGGGAGGGAGTAGATGTAGAGAGGAGATGGTGTAGACAGTAGAGAGAGGGAGGGATAGGAGAGAGTAGAGAGTGTAGAGAGAAGGAGCAGAGAGATTAGAGAGTAGAGCGATTAGAGAGAGTGAGGGAGTAGAGGTAGAGAGGAAGAGAGTGGAGGTAGAGAGAGAGAAGAGAGAGGGGATAGAGCGGGTGTAGAGGGAGGGAGTGTAGAGAGAAAGAGAGGAGATAGTAGAGCTAGGGAGAGGGAGGGAGTAGATAGAGAGGGAGTAGAGGGACAGGAGAGAGGGAGTAGAGGTAGAGAAAGAAGAGGGAGTAGAGAGAGTAGTGGTAGAGAGAAGATAGGGGGAGTAGAGAGAGAGAGAAGAGGTAGAGAGGGAGTAGAGGGATAGGAGAGCGGGGTAGAGAGGGAGGGAGTAGAGAGAAAGGGCCGGGTTCTAGAGAGAGCGAAAGGGAGAGGAGAGTGGGAGTAGAGGATTAGATAGAGAGAGTAGATGGAGGGAGGAGAGAGAGGGGGGGAGTAGAGAGGGAGAGAGAAGAGGGAGTAGAGGGAGAGTAGATGTGGAGAGAGAGGGAGAGGGAGTAGAGAAAGAGAGGAGAGAGAGGGGGTAGAGGAAGAGTAGAGAGAAAGAGAGGAGATAGTAGAGCTAGGGGACAGGGAGGGAGAGGAGAGAGGGAGTAGAGGTAGAGAAAGAAGAGAGGTGGTAGAGAGAAGATAGTGGGAGTAGAGAGAGGGGGTAGAGGAGAGAGAGAGAAGAGGTAGAGCGGGATAGGAGAGCGGGGTAGAGCAGGAGTAGAGAGGGATGGTAGGGAGAGAGGGGCGGGGACTAGAGAGAGCGAAAGGGAGAGGAGGGAGGGAGTAGAGAGAGTAGATAGAGAGGGGGGAGTAGAGAGAAGAGAGGGAGGGAGTAGATGTAGAGAGGAGATGGTGCAGACAGAGTAGAGGGATAGGAGAGAGAGTGTAGAGAGAAGGAGCAGAGAGATTAAGAGAGTAGAGCGATTATAGAGAGTGAGGGAGTAGAGGTAGAGAGGAAGGTAGAGAGAGTAGAGGTAGAGAGAAGATGGAGGAGAGAGGGGATAGAGTGGGTGTAGAGGGAGAAAGAGGTAGGGTGAGTAGAGAGGGAAGGAGTAGAGGTAGAGAGAGAAAGAGAGGAAAGAGAAAGGGGTAGAGGAAGAGTAGAGAGAACGATGGAGTAGATAGAGAGGTAGAGAGGGAGTAGAGGGACAGGAGAGAGGGAGTAGAGGTAGAGAAACAAGAGGGAGTAGAGAGAGTAGTGGTAGAGAGAAGATAGTGGGATAGGAGAGAGAGTGTAGAGAGAAGGAGCAGAGAGATTAAGAGAGTAGAGCGATTGTAGAGGTAGAGAGGAAGGTAGAGAGAGGGGATAGAGCGGGTGTAGAGGGAGAAAGAGGGAGGGTGAGTAGCGAGGGAAGGAGTAGAGGTAGAGAGAAAGAGAGAGAAAGGGGTAGAGGAAGAGTAGAGAGAACGATAGAGATAGTAGAGCTAGGGAGAGGGAGGGAGTAGATAGAGAGGTCGAGAGGGAGTAGAGGTAGAGAAACAAGAGGGAGTAGAGAGAGTGGGGGTAGAGGAGATAGGGGGAGTAGAGAGAGGGAGTAGAGAGAGAAAGAGAGTAGGTAGAGAGGGAGTAGAGAGAAAGAGAGGAGAGGTTGTAGAGAGATAGTAGAGGGAGAGAGAGAGAGGAGAGAGTAGAGAGAGTAGAGAGGGAAGGAGGGAGAGAGAGAAGAGAGAGAGAGGGAGGGTAGAGAGGTAGAGTAGAGAGAGAGAGGAGAGGGTGTAGAGAGAGGAGAGAGTGAGAGGGGGAGTAGAGAGAAAGAGAGGAGAGGTTGTAGAGAGGGGAAGTAGAGGGAGGGAAGAGAGAGATGGAGTTTGAGGGAGTAGAGAGGGATTAGAGGGAGAGTAGATAGAGAGGGAGAGAGTAGAAGAGGGAGAGGTTGTAGAGGGATAGGAGAGAGGGAGGGAGTAGAGAGATTAGAGAAAGAGTTGAGAGAGATGGAGTAGAGAGAAGGCAGGGAGTAGAGGTAGAGAGGAGAGGGAGTAGAGCAAGAGGGAGTGGAGTGAGTAGAGACAAAGAGAGGGTGTAAAGAGAGGAGAGGCAGTAGAGAGTTGAGAGAGGGAGAGGTAGAGAGAAAGGAGAGAGGGGGGGTAGAGGAGATAGAGGGAGGAGAGGGAGTACAGAGAGAGGAGGCAGGGAGTAGAGAGGGTGTAGAGGGGGAGGGAGTAGAGGTAGAGAAAGAGGGAGGGAGGAGAGAGAGGGAGTGGGAGAGTAGAGGGAGAGAAGGGGAGGAGAGAGTGGGAGGGAGGGATTAGAGAGAGTAGAGAGTCTGAGTAGAGGGAGAGTAGAGAGGGAGGGAGTAGAGGTAGAGAGAGAGGGAGCAGAGGTAGAGAGAGGAAGAGAGGAGGGAGTAGAGAGTAGAGAGAGAGAGTAGGAGAGGGAGGGAGGAGAGTAGAAAGGGAGGTAGAGAGTAGAGCGAGAGAGGGAGGGAGGGAGTAGAGGTAGAGAGAGAAAGAGAAGAGAGAGTAAAGGGGGGGGAGGAGAGAGTAGAGTGGGGGAGAGAGAGAGAGTAGGGAGAGTAGAAAGAGGGATAGAGTAGTGGTAGAGAGAATAGAAAGAGAGGGAGTAGAGGTAGAGAAAGGGAGTAGAGAGATAGAGAGGAGAGAGGGTGTAGAGAGATGGAGTTTGAGGGAGTAGAGAGGGAGAAAGAAGAGAGGGCGGAGAGAGGTTAGAGGGGGAGTAGAGAGAGAAAGTAGAGAGAGCAAGAGGAAGCAGTGGGATTAGAGAGGGAGAGAGAGGTTGTAGATGGATTAGAGAGAGGGAGAGAGAAAGAGAAGAGAGGGAGTAGAGGGAGAGAAAATAGAGGGTGTAGAGAGAGGGAGGGAGTAGAGGGATTAGAGAGTAGAGAGAGGAGAGTGGAAGGAGTAAAGGGAGTCGGAGTAGAGAGAGGGAATAGAGGGAAATGATAGAGGAGAGAGTGTAGGGAGTAGTGGGAGGGAGAGTAGGTAGAAAGAATAAGAGAGTGGGAGTAGAGAGAGAGTGAGTAGATAGAGGGGAGAGGGACGGAGTAGAGGTAGAGAGAAAGGAGAGGTTGTAGACAGATAGTAGAGAGAGAAGAGGGGGGGTAGAGTAGATGGAGAGGGAGCGAGTAGAGGTAGAGAGAGTAGATATAGGGGGAGTGAGGGAGTAGGGGAGGAGAAGAGGGAGAGAGAGGAGAGGTTGTAGAGAGATAGAGGGAGGGAGGAGGGGGGGTAGAGAGAGTAGAGAGGGGAAGTAGAGGGAGGGAGGAGAGAGAAGAGAGGGAGGAGAGAGATTAGAGGGAGAGTAGATAGAGGTTGTAGAGGGATGGGAGAGAGAGGAGAGGTTGTAGAGAGATAGAGGGAGGGAGGAGGGGGGGTAGAGAGAGTAGAGAGGGGAAGTAGAGAGGAGAGAGAGAGAGAAGAGAGGGAGGAGAGAGATTAGAGGGAGAGTAGATAGAGGTTGTAGAGGGATGGGAGAGAGAGGAGAGGTTGTAGAGAGATGGAGGGAGGGAGGAGGGGGGGTAGAGAGAGTAGAGAGGGGAAGTAGAGGGAGGAGAGAGAAGAGAGGGAGGAGAGAGATTAGAGGGAGAGTAGATAGAGGTTGTAGAGGGATGGGAGAGAGAGGAGAGGTTGTAGAGAGATAGAGGGAGGGAGGAGGGGGGGTAGAGAGAGTAGAGAGGGGAAGTAGAGGGAGGAGAGAGAAGAGAGGGAGGAGAGAGATTAGAGGGAGAGTAGATAGAGGTTGTAGAGGGATGGGAGAGAGAGGAGAGGTTGTAGAGAGATGGAGGGAGGGAGGAGGGGGGGTAGAGAGAGTAGAGAGGGGAAGTAGAGGGAGGAGAGAGAAGAGAGGGAGGAGAGAGATTAGAGGTAGAGTAGATAGAGGTTGTAGAGGGATGGGAGAGAGAGGAGAGGTTGTAGAGAGATAGAGGGAGGGAGGAGGGGGGGTAGAGAGAGTAGAGAGGGGAAGTAGAGGGAGGAGAGAGAAGAGAGGGAGGAGAGAGATTAGAGGGAGAGTAGATAGAGGTTGTAGAGGGATGGGAGAGAGAGGAGAGGTTGTAGAGAGATAGAGGGAGGGAGGAGGGGGGTAGAGAGAGTAGAGAGGGGAAGTAGAGGGAGGAGAGAGAAGAGAGGGAGGAGAGAGATTAGAGGGAGAGTAGATAGAGGTTGTAGAGGGATGGGAGAGAGAGGAGAGGTTGTAGAGAGATAGAGGGAGGGAGGAGGGGGGGGTAGAGAGAGGAGAGAGAGAGAAGAGAGGGAGGAGAGAGATTGAGAGGTAGAGTAGATAGAGGTTGTAGAGGGATGGGAGAGAGAGGAGAGGTTGTAGAGAGATAGAGGGAGGGAGGAGGGGGGGGGTAGAGAGAGTAGAGAGGGGAAGTAGAGGGAGGAGAGAGAAGAGAGGGAGGAGAGAGATTAGAGGGAGAGTAGATAGAGGTTGTAGAGGGATGGGAGAGAGAGGAGAGGTTGTAGAGAGATAGAGGGAGGGAGGAGGGGGGGGGAGAGAGGGAGAGAGAGAGAAGAGAGGGAGGAGAGAGATTAGAGGGAGAGTAGATAGAGGTTGTAGAGGGATGGGAGAGAGCGGGAGAGAGTAGAGGGAGAGTAGAAGAGAGAACCCGGAGAAAAACCCCCTGAGGCACGTGGAGAACATGCACAAACTCCACACACACATGGCCAGGAGACGGGAACTCGAACCCGGACCCTGGAGGTGTGAGGTGAACTAAGCCACCGTGCCCCTCTATGTTCAGACCAGTTCATGTTTAATGTTCCATTCATGTTCATAAAGTTAAAGGTTAAGGAACTGGTTAAGGAATCAGACATTCATTTTTAAATGTATTTATTTAATTCATTATTTTGTGTTAAAAATAAAGATATTTGAGAACATTGGAATGATCATGAGGGGCACGGTGGCGTAGTGGTTAGCACATTCGCCTGGGTTCGATTCCCGTCTCGGTCATGTGTGTGTGGAGTTTGTGCATGTTCTCCCCGTGCCTCAGGGGGGTTTTTCTCCGGGTTCTCCGGTTTCCTCCCGGTCCAAAAACATGCACGGTAGGGTTGATTGGCACCTTGGAAAAATTGTCCCTAGTGTATGAATGTGTGTGTGTGTGTGTGTGTGTGTGTGTGTCCTGTGATGGGTTGGCATTCCATCCAGGGTGTATCCTGCCTTAATGCCCATAGATGCCTGAGATAGACACAGACTCCCCGTGACCCGAGGGAAGATCGGATATATAGCGGTAGAAGATGAATGAATGAATGAATGAATGATCATGAACATTGGAAATCCTGATGCGGCCCAGCCTCACCCAGCCTCTGCCTCCAGCGGCCCCCAGGTAAATTGAGTTTGAGACCCCTGTTGTAGAGGGATAGGAGAGAGCGGGAGGGAGGGACTAGAGAGATGGGGAGAGTAGTGGTAGAGAGGGAGTAGAGGGATTAGAGAGTATGAGTAGAGTGAGAGAGAGTGAGAGGGGAGTAGAGGGAGTAAAGGGAGTCGTTGTAGAGAGAGGGAATAGAGGGACAGGAAAGAGGAGGGAGAGTAGGGAGTAGTGGTAGAGAGAAGAGGAAGAGTAGGTAGAAAGAATAGAGCGTGGGAGTAAAGAGAGAGTAGATAGAGGGGAGAGGGAGGGAGTAGAGGTAGAGAGAAAGGAGAGGTTGTAGACAGATAGTAGAGAGAGAGAGAAGAGAGGGGGGTAGAGTAGATGGAGAGGGAGTACAGAGAGAGGAGAGGGGGGAGAGTAGATAGAGCGGGGAGGGGAGGGAGTAGAGGTTAGAGAAAGATTAGATATAGGGGGGAGTGAGGGAGTAGGGGGAGGAGTACAGATAGAGAGAGGGGATAGAGTGGGAGTAGACGAGGGTGGGAGTAGAGAGAGAGTACAGAGAGAGAGAGGGCGGGTAGAGGTAGTAGAGTAGAGAAGAGGGTAGAGAGAGAAGAGAGGGTATAGAGAGAGGAGATAGTGGGGGGGAGGGAGAGAGCGAGAGGGAGTAGAGGGAGAGAGGGGGGGGAGTAGAGAGAGAGGAGCTAGAGGTTATAGAGAGATAGTGGAGAGAGTGGAGTACAGGGAGAAGAGAGGGTGTAGAGGGGGAGGGAGCAGAGGTAGAGAGAGAGAGAGAGAGAGCGAAAAGAGAGAGAGAGGGTGTAGCTGAGAGAGAGAGAAGAGAGGGTGTAGAGAGAGGGAGGGAGCAGAGGTAGAGAGAGAAGAGAGGGTGTAGAGAGTAGATAGAGGGGGAAGAGAGTAGAGGGATAGGAGAGAGGGGATAGAGCTGGAGTAGAGAGAGTACAAAGGAAGGGGGAGTAGAGAGAGAAGAGGGAGTAGATGGATAGAGTAGAGAAAGAGGGAGGGTGTAGAGAGAGAGAGAGTAGATAGAGAGGGGGAGGGAGTAGAGGGATTAGAGAGTAGATAGAAAGGGAGGAGAGAGGAAGTAGAGGGATAGGAGAGAGGGGATAGAGCGGGATTAGGGAGAGAGAGTTGAAAGAGGGAGTAGAGAGGAGTAGAGGGGTAGTAGAGAAAGAGAGAAGAGAGGGTGTAGAGAGAGAGAGGAGGGAGGTAGAGAGGTAGAGAAAGAAGAGAGGGTGTAGAGAGAGTACAGAGAGAGGGAGTACAGGGAGAGAGAGGGTGTAGAGAGAGAGAGATAGGGTGTAGAGAGGGAGGGAGTATAGACAGAGTAGATAGAGGGGGGAGAGAGTAGAGGGATAGGAGAGAGGGGATAGAGCTGGAGTAGAGAGAGTACAGAGAGAGGAGAGGGAGGGGGGAGTAGAGTGAGAGGGAGTAGATGGATAGGAGAGAGAATAGAGAGAGTGGGAGTAGAAGTAGAGGGAGAGAGAGGGAGGGTGTAGAGAGAGTAGATAGAGAGGGGGAGGGAGTAGAGGGATTAGAGAGTGTGAGTAGAGAGTGTAGAGAGAGCGGGAGTAGAGTAGAGAAAGTAGAGAGGGGGAGGGAGTAGACAGATTAGAGAGGGAGTAGAGGGAGAAGAGAGAGTGAGGGAGTAGGAGAGGGAGTAGAGGTGGAGAGAGAACGAGAGAGGCGGGAGAAGTAGAAGGATAGGAGAGAGGGGATCGAGAGGGAGTAGAGAGAGAGTTTCTAGTAGAGAGAGTGGGAGTAGAGGTAGAGAAAGAGAGTAGATAGACATGGAGTAGAGGTAGAGAGAGAGGAGAGGGTGTAGCTAGTGAGGGAGTAGAGGTAGAGAGAGAAGAGAGGGTGTAGATAGAGGGGGGAGGGAGTAGAGATAGTAGATAGAGGGAGTATAGATAATGAGAGGAGAGGGGGGAATAGAGTGAGTAGATGTAGAGAGAAAGAAGAGTAGAGAGGGAGTAGAGGGAGAGGGTGTAGAGAGAAAGTCGGAGTAAAGGTAGAGAGAGAAGAGAGGGATAGGAGAGAGGGGAGGTAGAGTAGAGAGAAAGAGACAAGAGAGTAGATGGAGAGGAGTTAGGGAGGGAGTAGATGTAGAGAGAGTGGAGAGGGAGGGAGTAGAGGTAGAGAGAGAAAGAGAGGGAGGGAGTAGTGGTAGAGAGAAGAGAGAGAGAGTAGGTAGAGAGTGGGAGTAGAGGGAGAGTAGATAGAGAGAAGATAGGGTGTAGAGAGAGGGAGAGATTAGAGAAAGAGTAGATAGAGAGGGGGAGGGAGTAGAGAGGGGATAGAGCAGGAGTAGAGAGAGTACAGAGAAAGGAGAGGGAGGGAGTGAGTAGAGGGAGGGAGTAGAGGGATAGGAGAGAGGGGATAGAGCAGGAGTAGAGAGGGAGGGAGTAGAGAGAGTACAGAGAAAGGAGAGGGAGGGAGTGAGAGGAGAGGGAGTAGATAGAGGGAGAGTAGATGGAGAGAAGAGTTAGGGAGTAGAGAGAGCCGAGGGGAAGTAGAGAGGGAGAGGTAGAGAGGAGAGGTAGTAAAGAGATTAGAGAAAGGGAGAGGGAGTCGAGGGATTAGATAAGAGAGAGGGAGGGAGTAGTGGTAGAGAGAAAGAGGAGAGGTTGTAGAGGGATAGTAGAGGTAGAGTAGGTAGAGAGAGAGAGACAGAGAAGGGAGGGAGTAGAAGTAGAGAGAGAAGGGAGGGAGTAGAAGTAGAGAGAGAGAGAAGGGATGGTGTAGAGAGAGTAGATACATAGGGGGAGTTATTAGATAGAGAGGGAGGGAGTAGAGAGAGAGTTGAGAGAGGGGGATGAGATGGAGAGTAGGTAGAGATAGTAGAGAGTGGGAGTAGAGAGAGAGTGTAGATAGGAGGGAGTATAGAGAGTAGAGTGAAAGGGAGGGAGTAGAGAGATGGGAGAGGGAGGGAGTAGAGGTAGAGAGAAAGAGAGGAGAGGTTGAGAGATAGTAGAGAGGGAATAGATAGTAGAGGTAGAGTAGGTAGAGAGAGAGAAGGGAGGGAGTGGAAGTAGAGAGAGAGAGAGAAGGGATGGTGTAGAGAGAGTAGATGGATTAGAAAGTTGAGAGAGAGGGAGTAGAGAGAAAGAGAGGAGGGAGTAGAGAGAGGAGAGGGAGGAGAGAGAGTGAGAGGGGGAGTAGAGAGAAAGAGAGGAGAGGGGGGAGAGGGATAGAGAGAGAGAGGAGAGGGAGTAGAGAGAGGGAGTAGAGAGAAAGAGATTAGAGGGAGTAGAGAGAGGAGAGGG
>JACRUU010000030.1:4001416-4023916 GCA_030449085.1 Kryptopterus vitreolus
TGTGTGTCTGTGTGGGTTGGCATTCCATCCAGGGTGTATCGTGCCTTAATGCCATAGACACCTGAGATAGACACAGACTCCCCGTGACCCGAGGGATAGGCCGGGGGGGGTTTAGAAGATGAATGAATTCATCTACTGCTTTATCCGACTTCTCTCTCACAGGCGTCTATGGGCATTAAGGCAGAACACCCTATATGGAATGCCAACCCAGAACAGTGCACACAAACACACACACACACACACACACAACAATCACACACACACAAATCACACACTAGAACAATTTTACATTGGTGCCAATCAACCTACCGTGCTTGTTTTTGTACCGGGGGAAACCGGAGAACCTGGAGAAAAACCCCTAGGGACGGGGGAAACATGCAAACTATAATACATATATACATACATATATACATACAGACATACATACATACACACACACAACCAGACACAAAACACAGCCAAGGTGGGATCAAATCCCCAACACGGAGGTGAACATGCTAACCGCGAAGCCACAACCCTTTAATACTGATTGATTTAAGATACACTGTTGTATATGGTGGCGACTCGTGACTGATAGGGTGAACACAGTCAGGGAGAGACAGAACTGGGGGGGGGCAGAGAGTTTAGTCAGGACAGTGAAACAGAGAAAAAAAAAGGATGCGTGTAGTTATTTGGGATAGGTCCGATCAAGGGTGTAAGGGTGAGGAGTGTGTGGTGTGTGTGGCGGAGTGAATGTATGTGTGGTATGTGTGTGTGGGTGTGTGTATGAGGTGCGAGTGACTGTATGTGTGTGTGTGTGTGTGTGTGTATATGAGAGTGCGAGTGACTGTATGTGTGTGTGTGTGTGTGTGTGTGTGATTGTGGGTGGTATAGTGAGAGTGAGGAGTGAATGATGTGGTGTGTGTGTGCTGTGATATATGAGGGAAGAGTAAGAGTAGTGGGACTGTGTAGGTGTGTGGTGTGTGTGTGTGTGTGTTGTGTGGATGTGTGTGTGTGTGTGTAAGGGGGTGTGTGTGTGTGTGTGTGTTTTTTTTGGGTGTGTGTGTGTGTTGGTGGGTGGGTGGGTGTGTGTTGAGTGCGAGTGCCTGTATGATGTAGGGGTGGTTGTGTGTTTATGAGAGTGCGAAGTGACTGTTGTGTGGGTGATGGTGTTCTTCTCTTTCTTTTCCCCTCCGATGGTGCTTTTTGGTGCCTGTGGTGAGTGGATGAATATCGTCGGTGTGATGTTTAAAACACGGACTCTGGGTTCCCCCTTGAGCCTCCCTCACGTCCTGTTGGGTGTCTTTCAGCCGCTCCGTTGTTTCTGGTCGCGGCTCCTGAACATACCTCGGGCGTGAGTCGGGCCCCTTCTTCCCTGGCGCGTTGTGCGCGTATTGTGTCCCGTGTGCAGATTGAGCGAGTGCGTAGGCTCCGCGCCTCGAGATTGCCCTCGCTGCCCCCTGTGTGTGGGTCGTCCTGTGTTGCGGCAGGACTGCTGGTGGAGTGCGGGGGTTGACCGACTTACACGACGTGAGTGCAACGTGTCGAAGCGGTAAGGGGGTTGTGTTCTGTGCGGGGATGTGTGTAAACTGGGAGGAGATGTGAGTGTGTGTGAGGGTAATGCGAGTGTGTGTGCTGTTGTCCTGTGGAGTGTGATGGGTGGGGTGAGGGATGTGAGAGGAGTTGTGGAGTGTGTGTGCTTGAGGGGCAGCATGCGTGAGACGGGAGTGTGAGTGTGGTCGAGGGCTAATGCGAGTTGTGTGTCGTGGTGTCACAAAGGATTTGAGTGTGAGGGTGCCCGTGGCGTGAGGGAGGTGTGGTGTGTCGTAGCGGTATGCGACAGTGTGCTGTGTGTGTGAGGGACCGTGAGAGGGAGTTGTGCAGTGTGCATGTCGAGGGTACTGCGACGGTGTGCCTCCTGTCGTGCTGTTGTGGAGCATCGGTGAGGGGGGGAGAGGGAGTGTGAGGTATGCGAGTGTGTGTGTGTGTGTTGTGTGTGTGTCATGCGACAGGGAGTGACTGGGTGGGGTGTGTGTGTGTGTTGTGTTGGTGGTGTGCGGAGGAGTGCGAGAGTGTGTATGTGTGTGGTGTGTGGGTGGTGATAGAGAGGTGCGAGAGCTGTGTGTGTGGGTGGGTTGTGTGTGTGTGTGTGTGTGTTATATGAGAGTGCGAGTGACTGTATGTGGGGTGTGTGTGTGGTTATATTGAGAGCGCGAGTGGACTGTGTGTGTGTGTGTGTGTGTGTGTGTGTGCCCTATGAGAGTGCGAGTGACTGTGTGTGTGGCTGTGGGTGTGTGATGTGTGTGTGTGGTGTGTGTAGTGTGTATAGTGTGTGTGTGTGTGTGTGTGTGAGTGCGAGTGACGTATGTGTGTTGTGTGGTGTGTATGAGAGTGGGGTGACGTGTGTGGGGAGGGTGGTGGGGCGTGTGGAGGCGAGGGGGAATATGTGGGTGAGTAACTGTGTGAGGGTAACGGTGTGTGTGTGAGAGTTGAGTGACTGTGAGGTGAGGGTGTGTGTGTGGCGAGGAAAATGTGTGGGTGAGGGAGTGAGTGAGGTGGGTAGGGAGTGTGTGTGTTTTGTTGTGTGTGTTGTGTGTGTCACTGTGTGTGTGTGTGTGTGTGTGTGTGTGTGTCACTGTGAGTGTGAGGGTGTGTGAGGGAGTGAGAGGGAGTGTGAGTGTGTGTGAGGGTATGCGAGAGTGTGTGTGTGTGTTGAGGGTATGCGATGTGTGTGTGTGTGTGAGGGTGTGAGGGGTGTGAGTGTGTGTGAGGTATGCGAGTGTGTGTGGGTGTGAGGAAGTGAGAGGGGAGGGGTTGTGTGAGGGTATGGAGTGGTGGCTGTGTGTGTGTGTGTCAATGTGAATGAGAGGGAGTGTGTGAGGGTGATCGGTGATGGTTATGCGACCAGTGTGTGTGTGTGTGTGTGTGAGAGGGTATGCGAGAGTGTGTGTGTCACTGAGTGTGACGGTAGGTGAGTGTGTGTGTGTGTGTGTATGTGTGAGTCACTGTGAGTGTGAGGGAGTGAGTGTGAGGGAGTGTGTGTGTGTGTGTGTGTGAGGGTATGCGAGAGTGTGTGTGTGTGTGTCACTGTGAGTATGACGGTAGGCGAGTGTGTGTGTGTGTGTATGTGTGAGTCACTGTGAGTGTGAGGGAGTGTGAGGGTATGCGAGTGTGTGTGTGTGTGTGTGAGAGGGTATGCGAGAGTGTGTGTCACTGTGAGTGTGACGGTAGGTGTGTGTGTGTGTGTGTGTGTGTGTATGTGTGTGTGTGAGTCACTGTGAGTTTTGAGGGAGTGAGTGTGAGTGTGAGGAAGTGTGTGTGTGTGTGTGTGAGGGTATGCGTCACTGTGAGTATGACGGTAGGCGAGTGTGTGTGTGTGTGTTGTGTGTATGTGAGTCACTGTGAGTGTGAGGGAGTGAGTGTGAGTGTGAGGGAGTGTGTGTGTGTGTGTGTGTGAGGGAGTCACTCTCTATCTCACTATCTGGGAGTCTCCACAGCCTGCAGTAGGAAATGAGTGTGACCCTCGTACACGCTGATAGAGATCTGGAGGACGAAGCCGCCCCTGGATCGAGACCCGACACAGGAGAGCATGTGGAGATCTCCTCGTACCCGCTCCCGCTCCGGGCCACTCCTCACCTGATCCCCAATAACCCACACGGACACCTTCTCTTTTTTTTACTCTGTTTCACTTCCTCAATAAACACCATTTCCCTCACTTACGTCTCTCCGTGCCTGTGTTCAGCCCGAAGTGCAGAGCGAGTCACCACAATAAATATAAATATAAACAAACAAACAACATTTTGAAACTCACCTTGACTGTTTTAGTCGTGCCGTGCTCAGAAACAGGCGTGATCGCTCCAGAGTCTGCGGAAAGAAAAAAAAAACACTTTATAAAGCAACTCCCCCCCCTACTCCCCTCCCCCCTTTAACATTCCACATTTATCACCAGCATGTGGACATTTTATGACGTTAAAAACGGGCACAAAAGTTTACGTTCCACACGATTTGTGTCCCAACACACAGATTTCGCTATTTTAATAAGTTCCACTCGTCCTGCGGAGCTCCGTGAGTGACTTGTGTGTGCGATGAGGAACTCACCGTTATCGTCTTGTCCTTTCCTGCCGTCAGGTTCAGGCGTCGAGGTCTGCGAGACGCAAGGACATAATGAGTGAACGTAGAGAAACGGCGCCCTCTACTGGCAAACCCGATCATCAGAATCGGTACATACCACATCCAGCGGGACCGGAGGGACGTTTTCCTTCTGCTTCCCGATAAAAGCGCGTGCCTCGACGTCGGCTTCGCTCTGGCGCTAAGAGAGAGGGGGGAGAAAATGAACATGACCGAACGAAGCTTCCGGACGCCTCGCTTTCAGCACAGGAAGCGTCCCCGAATTAATGATCATAGATTCAGGACACTCACACAAGGGGACGGGGACGTGTCAAGTTTCGACACTGCAGCCTGATAGAGGGCCATTCTCTCCCTGAGGGGCGTGGTCTCCACCATTGTGTCAAACACTCCTGAGGTAGAAAAAAAAGGGAGAGAGAGGGAGTGATATGACTGGATAGGGCACAAGGTCAGACTGGGGAAAGGAAACAGGCGTTTCCACAGCAAAATGAGGTCGCTGGGAGTCAGGAGTCACGAGTCAGCGCTTTCCTCTGCACTCCTGTTTTCAGTACCTTTATCTCCGAATTCCATTTTGTCAGCGGCGCTTCCCGGAGCTTCAGTCCTCTCTCCAGAAACCTGCAGAAACAGATTACACACAATCAGGACGACTGGAACTTAATATGAAAATATAGACAAAGAACAGATCTTTACAACCGAATGTTAAGGGCCTTGCTCGAGGGCCCACTAAGTGGCCCCTCGGTGGTGGTGGGATTTGAACCTTCCGCTAATCCTTTAACCACTGAGCTACACAAAGCGCCGCCACGAGTTGGATAACTGTCAGGTTTTAAACATCCTTTTCCACGTTTACATTCATTCATTCATCTTCTACCGCTTTATCCGATCTTCCCTCGGGTCACGGGGGAGTCTGTGTCTATCACAGGGGTCTATGGGCATTAAGGCAGGATACACCCTGGATGGAATGCCAACTCGTCAAAGGACACACACATTTTCACACACACACACATTCATACACTAGGGACAATTTTCCAAGGTGCCAATCAACCTACCGTGCATGTTTTTGGGCCGGGGAGGAAACCGGAGAACCCGGAGAAAAACCCCCAGAGGCACGGGAGAACATGCACAAACTCCACACACACATGGCCGAGACGGGAATCGAACCCGGATCCTGGCGGTGTGAGGCGAATGTGCTAACCACTAAACCACCGTGCCCCTCTCCACGGTTACATCACGACCTCCATTCTACTGTAAAGATAAAGTCAGATGCTGGTCTGGGTGAGGGTGAGGGTGAGGGTGCGGGGGTATATAACGAGTCCCTCCTGTAGCCCAAACTGCTGAAGAAGTGGCAGCAAAAGGGGGATCGACAAGATAAGAACAAACAAACAAATAAATAAATAAAGTCCTGTTCCGTCCTGCCTTTAATAATCCACTAATGAGCTCAGGCTAACGGATGCACTTGTAGATACCACTGTCTAACACACACACACACACACACACACACACACACACACACACACACACACCTTACCTAAAAAAAAACCTGTCTGTCTGTACACCTGGAGCTGTTGGGAAAAACCCAGACATGGTCCAGCTGCCGTGTGGGATTAGTCTGAGTGCAGATGAATAAGGAACAGCAGGAGAACGTCTAGTGTCCGAGTCGGACACGTCGCATCAACAAAGCGCAGGCTGGAAGATTTGGCTTTGAAGCCTGGAGGGATTTGTGTATCGGAGGTTGTGTGAACGCGCATGACGTCATGTTTGCTTTCTGATGTACAGCAGATTTCTGATCACGTTTATTCGTCACAAAAAGAAAATCGAAACTTTTGCTCCAGTAATAATATATTTTGTCGCATTTAAATATATTCATTCCTATTTATTTACGCTATATATATATCTATATATATATATATAGATAATTATATATATATATATTATTACACATTATTTGTAGGATTTTTCTTTTATTTGGTCTTTTTTTCCTGTTTTAATTGCTACATCTACAGTAATCTATTATTAGATAAAATACAGTTTATATATATATTTTAAAATATACTTAAAAAAAAAACTTTACCCAAACTTATCCATCAAGTTGGCCAAAAAAAAAAAAAAAACAATAAAATACAAATAAAATATAAAAATTACAGAAAATTGTAAAAAAAATATATACATTTTATATATAGTGTATAGTAATAGTATATCATTTCCATATATTTAATGTTTCATTATTATGCATTTCTTTGTTTAATTTAGACTTTATTTTACACACACTTCAGCGCCTGCATTATTCACATTTAGATTAGAACTTATTACATGACTAATAAAACATTCAAACGTTCCCTTAAAACCATCTGAAAATCCCAAACTAAAATAAACAAACAAACAAACCAAATGTTTCGCCACATTAACCCTTGTTTTCAGCACACACACACACACACCACACACACACACACACACACACATACACAACATATATATATAATATCATCTATCTTTTTAAATAAAACCCTGATGTGTCGGATGTTTCTTCAGTTCCCAGTAAAAGGGAAATAAGGGGGGGGGGGACTGTAGACTGTAGTGATATATTCACTCACCCGCCAAGCAAAAGCAGCCAAAGCCCGGACTTTGTGATTTGAAAAGCAGCCGCTCAGAGTTTGGGAGATCTCGTGTCTCACGTAGGAGACAGAAAAGGCCTCTGTCGGTCCGATTCCTGTTTCTGCGTAAGTTTGTGTGACTGACTTGTGCTTCGAGCCCCAGATTAGAGCCGGCGGAGCTGGCCTGGGTTTTGTTGGCAGGAGTAAGAGAGGAGGAGGAGGAGGAGGAGGAGAAGAAAAGGGAGGAGGGCTAAGCAGCTGGTGAAGCTTTTCACAGAGAAGAGAGAGGGGAGAGGGGGGGGCGGTGGTGTGAGAAGGGGGGGGGGGTTCAAACCCGGTGCTCTGGCGGAGAAGCTGTGATTTGGGAGACTCCAGAGCGGGAGAGGTGGAGAGCAGGAGGCAAGCGGAGCACAAAGAGCACAAACCGAGCGGGGGATCCGAGCGAGACAAAGAGCTTTAAAACACTAATCCAAAAACAGATCCAAAAATGTAAAAAAAAAAGGGGACCAGCCTGAAATAAATGTGTTTAAAACAACAACAACAACAACAACAAAATAAATAAATAAAGTATTAAGGAAACAAATAAGCCAGTGGTGCCTTTTTTTTATATATCAGTAAACACATTTATCTCGTGTTGCATCCGATTCCCAGCTCTCATTTCATCAAACCATTATGCCTGAAATAAAGCACCCCCTCCTCTCCTTCCCTACCCCCCCCTCCTCCTCACACACACACACACACACACACACACACACACACACACACACAATGTGCCACACCCAAGACTTGAGCAGCAAAGCAACATATGGCTGAAAGTGAACGGGACGCTGTGGAACGGCTTTCGGCAGCACACCATTCATTACGCTCTGTAATACAGCGTAAACAACAACAACAACAACACCACCATCACGCCTACTTACCGTCCCACCACAACACACATCCTACCAGAGGAGAACTTTATTGTTCTTGTACTTCAGCGAAACTGTTGGATGCGTCCCGACGACAGTGCACGAGACCAAACGTAAACAACAACATGAGAAAACCAGGGGGAAAACGTGTACAGATATCCGCACATCTAACAAGTGTACGAGTTATACAGCTAAACCTCCCAGGGGGCGCTATATCCACTGTGTGCCACGCCCAGGGCTGAGACTCACCGACGTCCTGCGGTTCCAACCAGACAAACCAAATAAAAACACCCCAAAAGTGCCCGAAAGGTTGAAAATAAATAAATAAATAAACAAACAAACAAACTGCAGTGGCTGGGGCCCTAATAATAATAATAATAATATAAACAATAACAACGACAATAATAATAATAATTTCTTACTCTATAGCAGGGGGTCACCGACCATTTTGAAGCTGAGAACGACTTCATGGAGTGTAATAAACGCCACCAGTTTGACCCACTCCTCTAAAATAATACATTTGCCTTTAGTTATATTATTATTATATTTTTATTTATTTATTATTATTATTATTATATTATTTATTATTACATTAATTACATTAATTAATTCAATTTAATTACAAAATAAACACAAGTTATTCATTACAGTAACTGAGAAAAAACGTGTAATTAAAGTAGTTATGAATTTCTTTAAAAACCTAGGATCAATAATAATAATAATAATAATAATAATAATAATAATAATGCGCTAATTGGTGGTTTAGCGGTTTTGCACGTTCACTTACACCTCCAGTGTTGGGGGTTCGATTCCCGCCATCCGCCATGTTACGTGCTGGTGTGTCCCGTCACAGCTACCATGATGTTTTCCCCAAATAACCATCTAATGTTTATTGATATTTATTTCAGTTTTGGTAAACACACACACACACACACACACACACACATATGGGATTGAACATTGTTTACTCGAGCACAACAGAGCGGCGCGTCCTCGCAACCTCAGCACTGAGAGCAACATGAAAACTTCAATCTGTGTGTCTCCCACATGATCCTCCCTCCGGCTACACACACACCACACACACACAACAAACACCACACACGCACACACACACAATGCACACACACACACACACACACACACACACACACACACACACACACACACACACGCAAACACACACGCACGCACACACACACACACACACACACACGCACGCACACACACGCACGCACACACACACGGCAGGCTTTGATAAGACACAAGCGAGCGTGTGTTGCGCTCATATGAATCCTGATCTCATGACAGAACCCCAGGGAGCGCCACTCGGCACCCGAGGCTTCAGCTTTCCGACCCCTGGTCACGTGACCAGAAACGGCGAGTGTGTTCGTATGGGGGGGGGGGGGGGGGGTCAAGACTCGTGACCTCATGCTAACATATGCGAATGTAAAGCGAAAGGAACTTTCCGTCGGTGTGCCGTTTTTACTCCAAACTCTCACCGCACACACACACACACACACACACACACACACACACACACACACACACACACACACACACACACACACACACACACACACACACACACACACACACACACACACACACACACACACACACACACACACAACACACACACACACACACACACACACACACACACACGAATTTCAGAATTTTCACTCACACACACAACAACACATACACACACACACACGGGAATTTCCTTTCATCTGAACCAGGAGAAAAATGATGATTCCGCCATTACAATTCCCTTTATACAAGCCAATCTGTCTGTGTTTATCCATCTATCAATCTGTCTGTTTATGTGTCTGTTTATTTATCTCAATCTGTCTGTCTGTGTCTGTTTATCCATCTATCAATCTGTATGTCTGTCTGTGTTTATCCATCTATCAATCTGTCTGTGTCTGTTTATCCATCTATCAATCTGTCTGTCTGTCTGTCTGTCTGTTTATCCATCTATCAATCTGTCTGTCTGTGTCTGTTTATCCATCTATCAATCTGTCTATCTGTGTCTGTTTATCCATCTATCAATCTGTCTGTCTCTGTTTATCTCTATCAATCAATCTGTCTGTGTCTGTTTATCCATCTATCAATCTGTCTATCTGTGTCTGTTTATCCATCTATCAATCAATCTGTCTGTGTCTGTTTATCCATCTATCAATCTGTCTATCTGTGTCTGTTTATCCATCTATCAATCTGTCTGTCTGTGTCTGTTTATCCATCTATCAATCTGTCTGTCTGTGTCTGTTTATCCATCTATCAATCTGTCTATCTGTGTCTGTTTATCCATCTATCAATCTGTAATCTGTCTGTGTCTGTTTATCCATCTATCAATCTGTCTGTGTCTGTTTATCCATCTATCAATCTGTCTGTGTCTGTTTATCCATCTATCAATCTGTCTGTGTCTGTTTATCTATCATCTATCTATCATCATCTGTCTGTCTGTGTCTGTTTATCCATCTATCAATCTGTCTGTCTGTGTGTTTATCCATCTATCAATCTGTCTGTCTGTCTGTTTATCCATCTATCAATCTGTCTGTCTCTGTCTGTTTATCTGTGTCTGTTTATCCATCTATCAATCAATCTGTCTGTCTGTGTCTGTTTATCCATCTATCATCTGTCTGTCTGTGTCTGTTTATCCATCTATCAATCTGTCTATCTGTGTCTGTTTATCCATCTATCAATCTGTCTGTCTGTGTCTGTTTATCCATCTATCAATCTGTCTGTGTCTGTTTATCCATCTATCAATCTGTCTGTCTGTGTCTGTTTATCCATCTATCAATCTGTCTGTCTGTGTCTGTTTATCCATCTATCAATCTGTCTGTCTGTGTCTGTTTATCCATCTATCAATCTGTCTGTCTGTCTGTCTGTTTATCCATCTATCAATCTGTCTGTGTCTGTTTATCCATCTATCATCTGTCTATCTGTGTCTGTTTATCCATCTATCATCAATCTGTCTGTGTCTGTTTATCCATCCATCAATCTGTCTATCTGTGTCTGTTTATCCATCTATCAATCTGTCTAATCTGTCTGTGTCTGTTTATCCATCCATCAATCTGTCTATCTGTGTCTGTTTATCCATCTATCAATCAATCTGTCTGTGTCTGTTTATCCATCCATCAATCTGTCTATCTGTGTCTGTTTATCCATCTATCAATCAATCTGTCTGTGTCTGTTTATCCATCCATCTGTCTGTCTGTCTGTCTTAATCTGTCTGTCTGTATCTATCTCTGTGTCTGTTTATCCATCTATCAATCAATCTGTCTGTGTCTGTTTATCCATCCATCAATCTGTCTATCTGTGTCTGTTTATCTGTCTGTCTGTTTATCTATCAATCAATCTGTCTGTGTCTGTTTATCCATCTATCAATCTGTCTATCTGTGTCTGTTTATCCATCTATCAATCTGTCTGTCTGTGTGTTTAATCTGTCTGTGTCTGTTTATCCATCTATCAATCTGTCTGTCTGTGTTTATCTTTATCCATCTGTCTGTCTGTCTGTCTGTCTGTCTGTGTCTGTTTATCCATCTGTCTGTCTTATCATCTATCATCTTGTCTGTTTATCAATCTGTCTGTGTCTGTTTATCCATCTATCAATCTGTCTATCTGTGTCTGTTTATCCATCTATCAATCAATCTGTCTGTGTCTGTTTATCCATCTATCAATCTGTCTATCTGTCTGTTTATCCATCTATCTGTCTGTCTGTAATCAATCTGTCTGTGTCTGTTTATCCATCTATCAATCTGTCTATCTGTGTCTGTTTATCCATCTATCAATCTGTCTGTCTGTGTCTGTCTATCATCTGTCTTATCTGTTTATCCATCCATCAATCTGTCTGTTTATCTGTGTCTGTTTATCCATCTATCAATCTGTCTATCTGTCTGTCTGTTTATCCATCTATCAATCTGTCTGTCTGTCTGTTTATCCATCTATCTGTTTATCATCATCTATCTGTCTGTGTCTGTTTATCCATCTATCAATCTGTATGTCTGTGTGTTTATCCATCTATCAATCTGTCTGTGTCTGTTTATCCATCTATCAATCTGTCTGTCTGTCTGTCTGTTTATCCATCTATCAATCTGTCTGCATCTGTCTGTGTCCATCTATCAATTGTCTGTGTCTGTTTATCCATCTATCAATCAATCTGTCTGTGTCTGTTTATCCATCTATCTGTCTGTATCTGTTTATCTCCATCAATCTGTCTGTCTGTGTCTGTTTATCCATCTATCAATCAATCTGTCTGTGTCTGTTTATCCATCTATCAATCTGTCTGTGTGTTTATCCATCTATCAATCTGTCTGTTTGTGTCTGTTTATCTGTCTGTCTGTGTATGTATGTTTATCTATCTATCTATCTATCTATCTATCTAGTATCTATCTATCTATCTATCTATCTATCTATCTATCTATCTATCTATCTATCTATCTATTATCTATCTATCTATCTATCTATCTATCTATCTATCTATCTATTATCTATCTATCTATCTATCTATCTGTCTATCCAATTTTGTCTGTCGATCTGTCTATCTATCTATCTGTCTGTTTATTTACCTGTCTGTCTGTGTGTCTTATCTGTGTCTTTCTGTCTGTTTATCTATCTGTCTGTCTATCTGTTTATCTATCTGTCTGTCTATCTGTCTGTTTATCTGTCTGTCTGTCTTTCTGTCTGTTTATTGTTTATCTATCGTGTCTGTCTCTATCTGTGTCTGTTTGTATCTATCTGTCTGTCTGTCTATCTTCTGTCTATCTGTCTGTATCTGTCAGTCAGTCTGTCAGTCAGTCAGTGTCAGATAGATAGATAAATAGACAGATAGAAAGACAGACCGACACTGTATGGATGGATGGATGGAAATAGATAAGATAAATAAATAGATAGAGATAGATAGATAGCCATATAGACCGACACTAGATAGACAGATATGCATGAATAGATTATCAGTCTGTCTGCCTATTTATCCATTCTATACCTCCGTCAGTTTATCCGTCTATTTATCCATCCACCCGTCTCTTCCACCCGTCTGTGTCTCTGTGATTTAAATAAGAAATGACTGCACATTTATGTTATCTGTATTATAGAAGGTACAGATTTACACACTAAATGTGCATAAGTATTGGCGCCTCTGCGTGCGGTTCTTCCCCAAAAATCACAAACGTATGGGGGGAGTTTATAAAGAGAGACGACGTTTCGAGACGTTTCATGAAACACATCGCGTTCCTCAGGTGTCCACAAATGACTTTTGTCCGCCAAAAAACAACCTTTGTTCCCTCTTTTGAGACAAAGTGTTCCATTTTCCTGAACCGTCTCTCTTTTCCTCACACGAGAGAGAGAGAGAGAGAGAGAGAGAGACTCCCTTCGTGAGACGACACACACAAAGCTGCATTGTGTTGGAGTTATGACTCGTGTAAAACTTTAGTGCCGGGGAAAAGAGAGACGTGCACACGGAGCGTTTCCTCACCGCCAGTCTGTCTTATATTCGCCGCTCCGCGAGGGATTGAAGAGCGAGGGATTGAAGAGCGAGGGATTGAAGAGCGAGGGATAAAAGCGTCTCGGGTTTTACTCGGAGCTCACAGAGACGTCTGTGTTCCTCCGAAACGCCAGATCTGTTTTCCTGCTCCATTTCTGCCCAATAAGAGCATTTCACTTCTCTCCTGTATACGCTTGTTTATGTAAACAAATAAATACCTTTAAATTAGACATAAATGAGGGTTTTTTTTCCCTCCCCTTTCCTTTTATTTCTTACTTTTTCCCTTTCCTCCTTTTTTTCCCCCCCTTTTCCTACCTTTCTTCCATTCTTACCTCATTTTCTTTATTTCTTTCTTCCGTCCACCCCCCCTTTTTTTCATCCCTTCTTTCTTTTCACCTTTCATCTCTATCCATTTCACCCCCATCTTGTTCCTGTACTTTTGCATTTCTTTCTTCCTGTTTTTTTCCCCTCACTTTCTCCCTGATTTTTTTCCTCCCTTCTTTCCTTAACCCCCCCCATTCCCCTTTACTTTTCTTTCTTTCTTAACTCCTCTTTTTCCCTGTCTCCTTCCTTTCTTCCATTCTTTCTGCCTTATTTTCCTCCATTTTTTGTTTCTATTTCTTCCCCATTTTTGACACTGTCATATTTCTTTCCTCTCTTTTCCTTCCCTCCTGCTTTTTTTTTTTTTTTTTTTTTTTACATTTTCTTCCTTTCTTTTTCCCCCACTTTTCACCATTCATTTTTTTTCACCCCGTTACTGTATTTTTGCATTTCTTCCTCCTCACCTTCTTATTTCCTTTCTTTGTCCTTCATTCTTTTTCACGCTTCGTTTTTTTTTTTAACCGATTTTTATCCTGATTACTGTGAGCGAGTGATTTGATGAGAAGTTTGTAAAATAAATCCATTAAAACAAAACCAAAAAAGAAAAAAGCACACTCTTGGTCTCAGGGGGAGAATAAATCGCTGGGTTGCATAACGGAGGGAAGATAAGATCGCGGGACGGCACAAAGCGCTCTCCTCTGTTTTCTTCATCGCGTGACTTCACAAGGACGCCGCGGACATTTTGTTCGCTATTAACGTTCCGGTGGGTTTAAAGGCAGAAGTGCGAGTCGGGATAAAGGAGACGATTCGGCAGATTTACAAACGTACGCTCGAGGCTCAAAAGTATTCGTACACACGCTCGTGTCCTTGCGAGTGTTTTACCACGATAGCGCACGCACGCGATTCCACAGGACGAAGCAGGAGACCCGAACACACCGTCCACCTGCATGAGGATACGCATGACGACGCGGGTCGGAGTGGACGATGTCCCGCCCTACTGACCACCTGCGGGATGAAGTGGAACGCTGATCGCACCCCACCCCGGGTCCCGTCATTTACCCTCCGAACTTTTACAAGATCGTGCCGAGACAAAATCCAGAGTCAATCTGGACTGCCATTTATTAATAGACACAATAACTGCTAATAAATAAACAAACAAATAAATAAATAACAATAAATAAAAATAAATGTCCGATGTAACAGGACATCAAGTTAGATATTACATATCACTAATAAAAGTCCAGGCCAATAAGTCTGTGTTTGGAGGGTCAGAGGACAAATGTGGATTTAAAAAGCACACTAGAGATAACAAACAAACAAACAAACAAACAAATAAATAAATAAATCCGTTCTTTGAATGTAAAATATGGCTCTTTGGCGAAATGAAACTGATGGCGCTCTGGGCTTTTCCTTACACCCGTACGCCAATCCGATTCCTTACACAACGCGGGGGCGAATAAAATCTCGCTCACCTTGCTCTCGAACGCCGTCTTCAGGCTGCTGAGGGCCACGTTGGACTTGTCCACGTCCTCCTGGTCCCCGTACGGCGGCGGCGGCGTCGTCGCCTTCTCCATCGCAGTCTCCTTCAGGTCCCGGAAGGCGGGTCGCGGCGGAGCGTGAGCCGACGGAGGCGGGTCAGAAGAGACGGGTCGGTCGGCTTCCCAGCGCTTTTTCAGCGCGCTCAGGCTGCCGGGGTGCAGAGTGACGCCTTCCACGGACTGCGGGAAAAAAAAAGCACGATGAAATTACGCAAGAAAAAAAAAAAAAAGAAAAAAAAACTGATCGTTTAAACAATTTGATCATTATGATAAAAAAAAAAAAAAGAGAAAACACTTCTCAAAAAAAAAAAAAAAAAAAAAAAAAAAAAAAAAAAAAAAGCCTGACAGAAAGCAGATGTTGCTCAGGAACTCTCCTCTCCGGTCAGTAGTGCGGAAAAGAAAAGAAAAGAAAAGGAAGGAAGGAAGAAAGGGGGGAGAAAAAAAAAACGAGTGTATAATGTATATAATATGAGCGAGTGTCACGGCGACGGAGAAATCGCTTTCCGAAAAGAATGCAGAAAGTTTTCGAAGCAGCTCCTGCAGACCGTGTAGGTGGAAGTGAAGGAAGCTGTTCCAGATGGGAAGTGTTAGGAAGTCCCAGCATGAAGGAGTGATTCAGTCCTCTCTCTCTCTCTCCCCCCCTTTTTTCTTTCTAATGACGAGTGAGAGAGAGAGAAGAGCCAGAGAAAAATGTCGAGGGGGCGAAAGGAAGAAGCAGAAAAGCGAGGGAGGAGGGCAAGAAAAAAAAAAAAGGTTGTGTAAAAGCAAGGAATGAACCAGGAAATGGTTTGAGTGTTTTTTTTTTCTTTCAGACAGGAAAACAAACAAACAAACAAACAAACAAAACAAGATAACTTGAATGCCAAGCATGATTGCGCTCCGGTGTTCTCCCAATCTTTACATTCCGGCACAAAAAAAAAAAAAAAAAAAAAAAAAAAGACTCCAGCTGCCTTTACACAAATGCACATTCCGGTGTTGTTCTTGCTGCGTCATTAACGAACTGATTAATAAACTGCCGGAGAAATGAAAAGAAAAGAACGTCGTTAAATATTTAGCGAAGTCTCGACAAACGGATAGAACTTCGGTACTACAGTAGATTAGACTAGGGGCATCAAACTGTGTGGGCTTTATGGCTGGGTCAGTGGTAACTATAAGACAGTATATACATGTGTTACAATTACAGGATATGATGGACACCGTTTATCCAGAGCCACTTACAAACTGAGAAAATTAAGGGCCTTGCTCAAGGGCCCAGCTTGGTGGTGGGTGGGATTTGAACAGGAAATCTTATGATCCAGAGGTCGATGCCTTAAACACGTAACCACAATGTCCAAAGTGTCTTTGATGAGTGACGTCGCCTCATAACACGCAATAACACAACGCAATCTGTCGGTTTGTAACGCTAAAAACAACGACGAAAGCCTTGACTGATGCGTTTACCTTCTCGAGAGCTACGAGAGACGGCGGCCCTTTAACACCTCTAACTACGTTTCCGTTCTGACGGACCACAAGCCGATTTTACTGTTTACTCGCCTGTTTACTCTCTGAACCTACAGCTTAAAGAAGGTAAACACGGTCTAACGCGTCTGGCCCTGGTCTGCCGTGAGCCGGACATGTGGTCCGTGTGTCTGCGCCTACCACCGCCTCGTAACACAACGCCTGTATCCGGGAGCGATCACTAATTAGCGCTTGTTTAGGTGTTCAGGGACCCAAATAATATAAATATATATATATATATATAATATATGATTACAAATATAGATTTTAATAATCAGATAATGGGAGGGGTGTAGCTTAGTGGTCGCTGGCTAATGAGCAGAAAGTCAGGGGTTCGAGCCCCAGGTATCTCCTTCAGCAAGGTCCTTAACTCTCTCCATCCAAAACCAGAATCTCCCTGCGCCGTCATGTATATGTGACAAGTAAAGCCTATTCTGGGTGATGAGCAAGGAAATGCTGGCAAGGAAATAAGTAACTCTACAATGCTATAACGGAGATATAAGGGGACTCAAAAGGGGACACTGGGACACTAAATGGGAAAAAAAGGGTGTTTAAAATAAAAATGGTATGACAAACTTTGAGAGGAACCAGACTTATCTGTATGACCCTGAATGTTCATTTATGATTGGGCCAGAGGCCAGAGGTTATCAAGTGTTCACCTTTGTGTATAAAGTCGGGGGGGGGGGGGGCACTATATCCGTGTTTTTTGCCGTCCCTGCAGAAGACGGTAAAAATCCGAGTTCGCCTCGTAAACATATTAAGTGGTGGACCGCAACCTCGAGCGTCACTGTGGTTTACTCTATCGGGACCAGAAATTTCGACATCACCACTGTCACTTCCTCTAACAGATTTTACATCCGGCTTCATTTCACTTCGGAATTCCTGACAATTCCACACAGCAAAGGACTGAGTGCATGCATAAATGAATGGAATTAATTTATATATATATATATATATATATATATATATATATATATATATATAATTATGCAATTAAGAAATAGAAGGGTATCCGGAGTAGGAATAAATTGTTTCTTAAAGTAAAAAAAACAAACAAACAAAAAAAAAAAAACAACAAACACACAACACACACACACACACACACACACACACACACACACAATGCATGTGTATATAACCCAAATGGTTTATGTCTAAAAAATACATTTCTGCATAATTAATTGATTACTCAATATATTCAATATTATTAAAAATATATGCATTTATGTAATTAAGAAATAGAAGAGTATCTGGAGTAGGAAAAATCGTTTAAAAAAAAAAAAAAAAAAAAAAACAATAAACACACACGTGTGCATGTCTATTTAAACCAAAAGGTCTCTAAAGTAATTTTATTTGTGCATAATTAATGGCTTACTCAATATAATCAATTTGCATTTATTTCATTTATTCGACTTTATTCTGGTCATTTACATTTTCCCTTTAAGGCAAACAAACTTTTTATTTTATTTCCATTTTTAATTTTGCACTATTTCTATTATATATATATATATATATATATATATATATATATATATATATATTCTATTATCTAAGTATAGGCATAATATTGATTGATTGATAAAATGAGGCCACGCCTGTATCTGTATTTTAGTCTGTATAGAGATCGGACGACGTCTGGTCATTTATCACTCTACTCATCTCTCTCCGCCTTTGTCTCCATCTTACTGTACGTATACCATGTCTATCAGTCTGCCGCTACACCAGGATGTATTCAGCGTGACTCGCACTAAACATGTCCATCTATTTAAAAAAGAAAGGAAAAGAAAAGAAAAAAAGAAAAGCTCTTTGCTTACTTTCTTCTTGTCAGTGTTGATCTCTTCCGCTGCTTTCTGGTACCTGCACAGAGGTGATCAGATCAAAAAATATCCCTCCTTTTCCACACGACGCTCCTTCCATCATTTCTACACAACTATTTTAATAGAAGACCCCAGTTTTGATGTACAGACGATCCAATTCAAGCAGCTCTCGTCTTCTACACCGGGAGCTCTTCTACTCCGACCCACGTAAAGCACATCTTCCACAAAGCTGGAACAGGATCGGATCTCCAGAGGAAGAGGAACATTCATTCATTCATCTTCTAGCGCTTTATCCGATCTTCCCTCGGGTCACGGGGAGTCTGTGTCTATCTCAGGCGTCTATGGGCATTAAGGCAGGATACACCCTGGATGGAATGCCAACCCATCACAGGACACACACACACTCACACACTTCACACACACACACACACACACACACACACACACACACACATTCATACACTAGGAACAATTTTCCAAGGTGCCAATCAACCTACCGTGCATGTTTTTGGACCGGGGGAAACCGGAGAACCCGGAGAAAAACCCCCTGAGGCACGGGGAGAACATGCACAACCCCACACACATGGCCGAGACGGGAATCGAACCCGGACCCTGGCGGTGTGAGGCGAACGTGCTAACCACTAAACCACCGTGCCCCATGGAAGAGAAACATGACCCATCCAATTTTGGGCCTCCAACAGGAAGACTGACTTCAACTGACTCTTCTTCACATGTGAGGAAGAGTCAGGTGTCCCAATACCACCTTGGGCAATGAGCAGTTCATTCGAATTGGACACTTCTGAATTAGACGTCCAGAATCTGTTACTATGTACAATCTGCGATTTTGGGCCCAAGCACTTTTTTTTTTGTGAGAGCGAACGAGTACATACCTGGAGAAGCGCTCGGCTATCGCAGGTGTTTTTCCCCCGTGTTCCGACAATGGAGAGTTCTTTCGCAGTGACGCGGAGGGACTGCGAGGCCCACTGCCGTCTATTAAACGAGCTGACTGCCATCCTCGGGCTGGACTGAAAAACAAAAACACAAAATATTGATTTGAGAGGCAACTTGAGGTAGTCATGCCCATGGTACATGCCATCCATCCATCTTCTACCACTTATCCAGAACCGGGTCGCGTGGGGCAGCATTCTGAGCAGAGATGCCCAGACTTCTCTCTCTTTAGACACTTCCTCTAGCTCCTCTGGGGGGGAGAGAGTCCCTCCAACATGTCCTGGGTCTTCCCCGAGGCCTCTCCCGGGTGGGACATGCCCGAAACACCTCCCCCGGAAGGCGCCCAGGAGGAATCAGATACAGATGCCCAAGCCATGCCAGCTGGCCTCTCTCGATGTGGACTCTCCTCCTCACGAGTGACTGAGCTTCTTACCCTACCTCTAAGGGCCTGCGAAAAAAGCCCAGGGTACATGCCTTCAACGTTATTTTTCCCTCAGGCTCCCTCAGACAGGAAGTTAGAGGAGTCATTCCCGAGTCCGACTGAGCTTTCAATTACACACGACTGAGCTTCTGTCTAGTAAGGGCCGAGTCAGCGCTTCGTCATTAGCGCCGAACACGCGATCAGACATGCACAGACATGAAACGCCCTCGGATATCAGCCTCGCCCGAAAGCTCGGAATGATGCAACGCGCGACGAAGGCCGTGAAAGCGGAATTAGATTGCGTGCCAAAACCCAAACTGTGTGACGATGTTTTTCGCCCTTTATAACCTTCCCAAGGACAACCATCTGCAAATATTGCGGTGTGGAACGAGCTGGTTCAGTCTGCAGAAAGATAATATAACCTTGCTGGGTATTAAGTGGGATTTCCTTCGCTCGCTAAAAAGTCATTAAAAAGTTCTTATTGAAAAAACAGGAATCAAGTGTTGATGCAAATCGAGTCAACTGAGCAGTTGAGGGTTTGCTCTAAAGGCCCTCTAGTGGCAGCTCAGTGGTACTGGGATTTGAACCTGCGAAACATCTGGGTCCACAGCCCAAATATAAATATATAAAAAGTACTGATAATCTACAGCAAAATCCTTTTAAATATTTATATTTTAGTGCCCAAACACCCCCCCCCCCTTCCATATTGATTTTCCAGACAGATCATCATCATCATCATGTGATGATAATGCAGGACGGCTCTCATCAGGTGTGTGTAACTGACAGATCCACAACAAGCCCTGGCACATCAGGTGACTCCGACCTCATGACCACACACACATCACTCAAAACACATGGTGAGTCAAAGATTTTCTCTCTCACAGGACCCCCCCCCCATTCACTCATTCACTCATCCACACCCCCCACTTTCCCTGGAAGCTCTGCACAAGAGATAAAGAGCAGAAATTCCATGTAAGATAAGGTGAGATAAGGGGGGGAAAAAAGGCACAGCGGGACGAACCAATAAAAGTGCATTCAACATTTATCAGGCAATATAGATTTATCAAAATTAAGTGTTTTTATTTAAGTGTGTTGCTAAACTCAGGTACTGATGTAGGTGAGAAGACCCGCGAACTCACCATCAAAGTACGACATTTGTTTAATAGGGTTGAAGGGTGGAGCTTTATAGCAGGAGATCTTCATCTCCAAAACACACACACACACACCCATCCATACATCCATCTATCTATACACACAAACACACCTATCCATCCATCCATCTATCTATATACACACACACACACACACACCTATCCATCTATCTATACACACACCTATCGATATATATATATATATATATATATATATATATATATATATATATATATATATATACATACATATACACACACATATACACAACATATATATGTACATGCACATGCACACCCACACACACACACACACACACCACACACATGTGTATATATATATATATATATATATATTACATGGGTTTTGGAGATGAAGATCTCCTGCTATAAAGCTCCAACCTTCAACCCTATTAAACAAATGTCGAACTTTGATGGCGAGTTCGCGGGTCTTCTCACCTACATCAGTACCTGAGTTTAGCAACACACTTGTGATTATTAAATCTCCACAAATTAATCTATTGTCTGATAAATGTTGAATGCACTTTTATTGGTCGTCCCGCTGTGCCTTTTTTCCCCCCCTTAGGAAGAATCTCACCTTATCTTACATGGAATTTCTGCTCTTTATCTCTTGTGCAGAGCTTCCAGGGAAAGTGGGGGGTGTTATTGTTTTTAAGAGGGGGGTGTGGATGAGTGAATGAGTGAATGGGGGGGGGGGGGGTTTCCTGTGAGAGAGAAAATCTTTGACTCACCGTGTGTTTTGAGTGATGCGTGTGTGGTCATGAGGTCGGAGTCACCTGATGTGCCAGGGCTTGTTGTGGATCTGTCAGTTACACACACCTGATGAGAGCCGTCCTGCATTATCATCACATGATGATGATGATGATCTGTCTGGAAAATCAATATGGAAGGGGGGGGGGGTGTTTGGGCACTAAAATATAAATATTTAAAAGGATTTTGCTGGATATATATATATATAGTATGACATTCTCGCCCCAAAAAATGAATAAATTGGATCACACTCGGGGAATTCACAATATCCCGAGGAGGAGCAGGAGGAGGAATAATCTGCGAAGGAAGAAAGAGTTGGTTCACAGGATATGATTCAGCCCTTTCACCATTCTGAATCCGTTCCCACAAAACCACCGACAGGTCAAAGGCCAGCGTCTCCGAAAAAAAAAAGAAACAAACATCCACTTCAAACCCGGGGTTGTTCTTTTCTTTCTTCCACAGAGCCGCGTGTAAAAAAACCTCGTCGACTTGAATGAGAATATAATGCGAGGGAAACTTTCGCGGACGGACGGATGATGAAACGCTTCCCGAGCAAGTTCGGTCTCGTTGACCTCAGCCTTACCTCGGCGCTACAGCACGCCAAGACAGGCCTCTCCTGATCTCCCTCAGGACGACGTGCCTTTTTTTTTCTCTCCCTGATACTAAAAGCCTGGACAGCTGCAACGGACATGTGGTTTTCTTTTTTTTTTGGTCCTGTCATTTTTACTATCACAAGATTTTGTTTTAGGAATTTTAAGAAAGTGAGAAAAAAAAATTTCAGCAGCTATAAGCAAATGTCAACAAAACGAGTTCTTATATTGAAGCCCCCCCCCCCCAAAAAAAATAAATAAAAACAAACATTTAATGTCTAAAGAACCACAAGTTCATAATGAACTAAGCAAAAAAAAGTTACATCAATGCAGCTAAAATTACTACAAAAAATTTTCC
>JACRUU010000030.1:4028916-4058916 GCA_030449085.1 Kryptopterus vitreolus
AATTCAGAGCAGCCGGTCGGTCATGTGTGAAATCTGTGTTCTGTGATAAGGAAATTTATAATAAATAAATAAATAAAGGGAAATGACAGGATGTTTGGACATGTTAACGCAGATCTCTTACTTAGAATTGAATACCGCTCCCGATTCTAGTTTAGGTTTCACTTCTTTCATATTCATGCTCAGGGTTTCCACCAGAGATCTAATCTGACCATCACATCTGATGGAATTCTCTGTGAAACCCATACTCCCCCACCACACCCCCATAGACTTGAGAGTATTCCATCACTGTAATAAGAAAAGTACATGGCGGACACGGGGATCGAACCCCCGACCCCGGATGTGTGAGCCGAAAGATATCCGGATTACGGCTGGAAACGCGAGGCGTCCCAATACTTTTGGGTTCAAGGCGATTCGATTCCTGAACCACACACACTCCACAATACAAGTTCCGCTTTATCCGACTTTTCCCTCGGGTCACGGGGGGAACCTGCGCCGTCAAAGCAGGACATACCCGGTAATGAAGGACAATTTTCCGAGGTGTATTTTTGACCAGGGGGGAAACCAGAAAACCCGGAGAAAAACCACCACGTGGCAGAACACTACATACACACGAGGCGTGACGGGGAATGGAATCTCCGACCCTGGACGCGCGAGGCGAAAGCAACGGATTACGGCTGGAAACGCGGGCCGTCCCAATACTTCTGGCTACAACACAGCGTTCTCATAGATCAGTACTTTTAGGCTTTTTTTTTGTGTGTACACTTTTACACAAGTACTGGATCTCGCTCACTACAGGAAGCGCTTCCGCTTCTCCAGCAGACAACGTGACGTAACTACTGTTGAAAAATAAAGAAATAATAAAAAAACAAACATGTCTGATCCTGATTCAGATTGGAAGACATCCGTTTTTACAACAGTGCCCTCCAGGCTTTACCTTTCCACAATGTTCCGAGTCATTTATCACTCCTACAACTTCCTCCTTTATGTAAAAAAATTAATTGTGTCACATGACCACTTGATAGGTTAGTAATCAATTGTTTGGCGTCATGTACATAAACAAACACATGGAATTATGAAAGCACTTACCCTTTTTGTCTGTATGTCCTGGGGTTTCTGTTAAAAGCCCTGATAAACTGCACGATCGCTCTCAATCCTGAAGGATAATCAATAAATAAATAAATACAAACAAAGTTAAAAGCGTTTTCATTTGTGTCCAGGCTTGTTTTTAAGCACTTCAAGGCCACACAGTAAGCAAAAGTCAAGGTTTAATTCTAGCAAACAATAAACAGGCCGAAATGGAGAAAGCCAAAGAATTAAAGCAATGTGATTCATTCATAATTATTGATTATATACTTCAGTTGCACGATTATAAACAGCTTGTTTATAAAAAAACAACAACAACAAAACACATACATGCCATATTATTTACAGGATCAAATGATATAAACCAGGTGAAAACAGCCTTTTTGTGGGTCATGTTTGTGTGTACACAAACTGTAGGGTTTCTCACGTTATAACGTCACAGATTCAGCACGCGCTACACATCATGGTGAGAAACCACATCGGTGTTAATATTAGTTCGCAGTGCAACATGGAATAAGACACCCAGCCAAACATTTACTCACCAACACCAACACCAACACCAACAACAACAACAACAACAACAACAACAACAACCCCGGACACACGGTGTACATGTGCACCTCAACTACAGCCTGCTCTCCAACGGCCTGCAAAGTCGCGGGTGACGTCACACGCTAATTAGCATATTCATAACCCACCTGGTTTCACGCCCAGAGGTGGAAATACGCATTATAGTCTTTTTTAAAGATTATAAGTTAGTATTACCGTTAAAAAAACACACACAAAATATGGTTTAAAAGCTGCAGGTGTAAATAGTCGATCCTATAATATAATATAATATAATACAATACAATACAATACAATACAATACAATACAATACAATATATAATATAATATAATACAATACCAGGGTGTATCCTGCCTTAATGCCCATAGACGCCTGAGATAGGCACAGGCTCCCCGTGACCCGAGGGAAGATCGGATAAAGCGGTAGAAGATGAATGAATGAATAATACTTGTGAAATATTGTGTTCTATTATATTATCGATTTTTTTTACATGATATTATATACCGGTATTTTTATTATTTCCATATTTTCATGCCTACTTCATTTATAGACTATCCCAGCCATAATTACAAGATGTAACAGTGTTGAATGCATTGTTTTGCTTTAATGCACCAAAATTAAAGCTCTCGCATAAACAAAGCAATTTTAACTGCTTTAAAACTTTTTTACCCCCCCCCCCCCCCCCCCCCACCACACACCCACACACACACACACACACACACACACACACACACACACACTCATTTAGAGTTTATTGTATTTTAATTCATTATTCAATTTTCAATCATTATTTTTCATAATCGCGTCGTTTATATTTATATTTTCCCACACATTTCATTATATATTTCATTATATATCATATATATATATATATATATATAGATATAGAGAGAGAGAGAGAGAGAGAGAGAGAGAGAGAGAGAGAGAGAGAGAGAGAGAGAGAGAGAGAGAGAGAGAGGACGAGAGAGAGAGAGAGAGAGAGAGAGAGAGAGAGAGCATTGTCGTTCTTCAGCCTGTAGATGGCAACACATTTTGCAACACCGTTTGAAAGAGAAGAAAACAAAACCCACAAGACCCGGAAAAACACGACACACAACCAAAACAAACCGTAGTAACAATAAAAAAAAGGTCAGATAATCATCGCTGAAGAATGAATGAAAGTTTGAGTTAAAACAGAAGGCAGATCCCGGCAGGTAAAGACACATTTTCCGCACAAAGGGATTTTATATCTATATATATATATAAATAAAATGAAACATGCACTCATTCTGATTATTGGCTTTTACGTCATTGCAGGTTAACACAGGAAATCACAGTCAGATCACGTCATTGCTGATGCTGATCAAAAATGCACCTCCCTGTTTAAAATATGCATTTTTATTTCTTGCCATTTTGCTTTTGCTTTAAGCAATAAACCTTCATCGTGTTAGAAAATTCGTCTGTAATGTTATAAATATTAAAAAAAAAAAAAAAAAGAAGGGGGGAGAAGATAGATGAATAGAAAAAGATCACACTGTGAAGAACAAAATGTACTTTTATTTATTTATTGCATTTAAGAGACACCGTTATAAATAGCCACTTACATTTTGTTGTCTTCACAACTGAGGTAAAGGTTAAGGGCCCTACCGAAGGGCCCCCAGCCTGGTGGAGCTGAAACCTCCTGATACTCGGTCTGGCAATTCTGCTCTGATTTGTTTTATTTGACACTTTTGTTTGGTGAATCGGTGATACTATTAAAAGTTGTATATTTCAGTTCAGATCTTTTGTTTCGATGTAAATCAAGCGTTTAAACGATTACCAAAAAAAAAAACACAACTTATAAGTGTATAATACCGTCTAAATGTTTACTGTAATAAGTAAAAAAAATATATATATATAAATATATTTATTTAATAGCTGATTGACTAATTGCTCGATAACTATTGATTACAGTTTGTCTGAACAAATGTTTATTTTTCTGCAAGGGAATAAACAAATTACAGTAAACAAAGTATTGCTTTCAGGTTAATTTGAGAAGCTTTTTAAAATTGTATCTAGCAAACAACATCGTGTCACTTTTTAACTTTTCTTATATTTTATTTGACTTTAATTTGACTTTATGCAAATCAACAACCTTCTTGTGAGGTCGGGAAATGAATATGATTCGGAAGAATCCCGTATAATGAAATGGGGGGGGGGGGGGGGGGGGGGGGGGGGGGGGGGGGGGGGGGGGAGACGAACAGCGCCCTCTGGTGGCGCTGAAATGAAACGCTCCCTGAGATTTAAATGAATGTATGAATGTGAGTGTTTGAATGCTGTGTTTCTCCCGCAGATGTAACTTCATTTACGATGAGCATTTAGTACAGAATGGAGCTGAGAGGTGATGCTGGACTCATCCAGACATTTAAACCACAGCTGATAGAAGCTGTGCAAGGAGATCCCGACTTCCTGCTCCAGCACTGCCATGCGTCTCGTTTACTGACCCAGAAGGAATACAGCCACGTCAAAGCGTGTGTGGTGCCGTGGGAGAAAGCGCGGGACCTCCTGGATTACGTCATGAACAAAGATGTAAAACGCCTTCGGGTATTTATGAATCTTTTACAGAAGGAGGAGATGCAGGAGACGTATCCTAAACTGGCTTTCCTCAATGACGTGGCTCAGGGCGACGCTAAAGGTAAAAATCGGTCAGTAATAATAATAATAATAATATTTTTACTGGATATTCAAGTAGACATGAACTGAATTCTCACCACGTAGGAAACAAGAGGAAGCAAAAGAGTGAAGAGAAGCACGACGACGTTCCCACAAACAAGATGTGCAAATTGGACGGAGGTAAAGGTTTCTTGCCCTCCGTCTTGTTTCAGTCATTCGTGTCTGGTCACATCCCAGACGATCTCGCTGACATCGTCCTCTCCCTCTCCAGGCGGCGGGATGGTGACGGAGAAGCAGCTCATGATGGTGGCGCGCAACCTCGGCGTCGACTGGAAGGAGGTGGGCCGGGTGGCGCTAGAGATCCCCAGCGTCCAGCTGGAGCAGATAGATGCAGATAACAAGCACAGCCACAGAGAGCGCGTGTTCTGCATGCTGCGTCGCTGGAGCACGCGAGAGAAGGAGAAAGCCACGGCCGCTCACCTGCACTCGCTCCTCACGCAGGAGGACTTCGGCGTGGCGGCCGGGAGCATCGAATTCCTGCTGGAGGAACGCCAGAGTCCACTTTAATAAACTCTGGGTTGAGTATTAGCTTCTGGGTGTTTATTGGGGAACTTTAATACGAGCAAATGCTTTCAAGTGTGTGTATATATATATATATATATATATATATATATATATATATATATATATATATATATATATATATATATTTTTTTTTTTTTTTTTTTTTTTTTTTTTTTTTTTTTCATTAATTATTCGGCCTCCTCCATTGCAAAAGGGAAATGGACCAATAGGCTAAAAAAAAAATATTTAGATATAATATTTAGAATATTACTGGAAATAATTTCATTTATATATATATATGTATATGTGTATGTATATATATATATATATCATCATAAACCCATGTTTTTTAAATTTTCTTTAAAAAAAGTAAACGTTATTATAATTCTAATTAGGAATCCTATTCTTCCGTGAGCCTCATTAGTTGCAAAATGTTTCTCCCATTACATGATATTAATATTAATATCATAATTTTTACAGACTTTTTTTTTTTTTTTGCCCCGTCCCAAAGTTTTTGAAACCTGTTGCAGCCATCAAATGCAAAATGAGGTTATTTTTCCCCTTTTTTAAAATGGTGCCTTTCCTCAGTTTCATTTCACATTGAATATTTTGTTCATGTTGTTTTGTGAATGATATTTGCATTTAGGAAATCATTGCATTAATTGATTAAAAAAAAAAAAAAAAAAAAAAAAATATATATATATATACATTCCGATGTATCCTTTTAGTTTGGGAATCTTGTTGTATTTTGTACTTTTATACTGTAGCATATAAAAAAAACATTAAAAATAAATAAATAAATAAAATCTTGCACTCAATGACATTTTTTCTGCCCCTTTTGGCTTATAAGCCTTATAAGCAGAATGTCAGCTCCAGTATCAACAGAGTAAGGAATTGTGTCCTTGTGTGAACTGCGCCGCTCCGAGTTACATTGTGTTTCACATTAGGGATCACTGGGATGGGGGGGGGGGGGTTATAATATTTGGAATATTACTGGAAATAATTTCATTCAAAATAAATAAATAAACAAATAACAAATGAATAATAATAATAATGTGTTGTTACATTGCACCGAATATAAGGTGCAATCAAAGATCACAGGCTAAATTAGACTATTTATAAAGCAACTACATACCAAAGTACCGAAAGAGAGAAAGTATCACTAATTAATGTCAAAAAACGCATTAAAATTAAAATGATTCATCAATGCTGTATTTTTTTTTTCTTGTTCAGATATTTCCGATTTTATTCGAATGCAATGTTGCTCGCTCCTGTGTTCTGTAATTTATACTCGTTGTGCTGTTTATTTGTTTATTGCTGTGCATAAACTTATTGTGGCGTGTACATTAGGAAGAATTCCAGATCTTTTTTCTCTCTCTCTCTCTCTCTCTCCCCTTCCAACCCGAACAGTTTATCTCCTCGGTGAACTTTGTCCTCTCGGCAAGTATCACGTTGTTTCACCCTGATGGGTTTTCACCCGGGTTTTTTTCACCCTTGTTCACCCTTGTACTGTGTGCCAAGTAATCAGATAGCAGGAGGAGGAGCTTTGTACAATTCCATTGCATCACCAGTGCGAGTGCATGGCACATTTCTACCCCCCCCCCCCCTCCTAGAGGATCCCCCCTCCCCTTTTGAGCTTATGCAAAAAGAAAAATTAAAATGTCCCCTTTAATATAAGCATCACTGTAGTTTTTTTTTTGCACCTCAGCCTTTGATGGGTTTTCTGTTTTTGGGTTGTTTATTTTATGTAAATAGTCCCAAAAAAATGTATAAGGTTAATTATTAACATAGTGGTGAAAACGGACTGGACGTTAATGAGTAACTGTGTTATCAGGGTTTATAATGCAATTTAGATATTTTGGACTGATTTGTAATTTGGGATTTATTGCATGTTGATTATGGGCTTGTGATGCACACTGTCTAAGTGCTAAAGTGTGGACTGGAGCATTTTGTATCAAATGTGTGATTTCTAGTGCCATTTTATTTTCTCTCGCTTTTTTTTTTTTATTGAGGGGTAGAATCCTGTTTGCATTAGAGCATGAATTATCCTAAGGAAGAAAAAAATAAATAAAAAGGTTCTAATGTCTGATCTTCTCTTTTGTGGATTGAATCCACTATTAACAAATACTATTATATATATATATATATATATATATATATATATATATATATATAGTCTCATTTGTATATCTACATGAAGCCATTTCGTCCTTTCCCTCCGTGTAAACAAATTTCCCTCACGTTTTCGAAAATAAAATGAGACCACGTGATCAATTTAACTCGCTTTAGGACACGAGTCGCTGATTGGTTGTTACCAAATATTATGCAAATTCGGCGAGCGATGATTGGCGTGGGGGTCTATTCATAATTTTATCTTATTAAATGATTTCTTTCCTTTGAGTATATTTTAACGTCGCAGTGCTTTAAATGAGCATAGCATAGATGGTCTCTCTCTCTCTCTCTCTCTCCATCCTCTCTCTCTCTCTCTCTCTCTCTCTCTCTCTCTCTCTCTCTCTATATATATATATCTCTAATCTATCTCTCTCATCATATATATATATATATATATATATATATATATATATATATATATATACTTATATACTATATATATAATACTTCCTGTTGGTTATGAATTAACATTCAGGATTAAAATTTTCTCATACTGTTCATTCTGTACTATTTTTGGTTCACTGCCTTTCCGAGGGAGACACTTTTTTTTTGCAGCCAGAAGAAGTCCAGCCTCTCTGGACCAATGGCGTGACACAATGCGTCCTCTCTGCCTGCGCTTCTGCGCGCTTCTGATTGGCCAGCCGTTCCTCTTAAATTAGACTTTATATCGGATTACATATAGGTTCAGTCGCGGCTGCAGAGCACGCTGAGGACTACAGAGATGAGTTCGACCATTACTATAGGTGAGGGGAACAAACAATAAATAAATAAATAAATGAACTTTAAACAAATGAGAAAATGATGAACTATGAAATAAAACTTATTGCATGTGTTTTTTCTCTCCCTCGTGCTTTACAAATAAAAGTAGCATTTAAAAAAATGCAATGAAGGAAATGAATTATGTTTGTATGTTACTAGGAAATGCAATAATCTGTATCTCAGTTCAACAAACCAAAGGAAAAAAAAAAAGATTATTTTTTTTTCTACTTTTTTGGAAAAATCTCCCCCCCCCCACCCAGGTTCCTCAAATACAGTAAGAAGACAATGTGTTTTTTTTTCTCTCTTTTTTTTAAAAACCAGGAACAATCCAACATTCTGAATTCAGAAAAAAATAATTTGTTTGTTTTTCATATGAAACGAACTCCTCGGGTTGTTTTTAACGAATCGGTGTTTTAGTCAGTAAATGATTGAATGCGCAAGATTTACCGCTGGATCAGTGTTAGGATTTAGAATGGTCATTTATGGCCAATAGGAGTGAGGGGAAATATTTCCAGGACTCCATTTATGATTTACACAAGAGGAAAAAAAAAAAAAAAGCCCAAGTACAGGATTTGTCTAAGATCCAAATTCAATCAAACTTTGATCCATAAATATATATATATATTTTTAAATACCAAATTATTCTTGTAGATTCTCGTTTGATTCACCATTTTAATCAACGCTCAGATGAATTTTCATTGTCAGACAATTATCAGATGACCGGATAAATTCCGAGTCGGATATTTACTGCCAAGCTAGATGTTGTTTATTCGTTGCTATTTATTTATCTTTTTGCGGATGTCTTTAGAGTGTACTATGAGCAAGCCCACAAACGGCCACGCCGTCGCGGACGAGGTGGAACTGGACCGTTCGTTAGGCGAGCGCTTCCTCTCCGACGCTGTCAAAGTCATCCTGGACCAGGCGGTCCATAAAGCTACGGATGTGAAGGAAAAGGTCACTCGCTCAAAAGAAAACCAAACAAATGCCACCGTTCATTTTGTCACGCCTGAATAAATGTTAACAAAATCGTGCGTTCCGTTAAACAGGTGTGCGAGTGGCAGGACCCCGAGCAATTAAGGGCCCTTTTGGACTTGGAGCTACGGGAAAACGGGGAATCGGACGAAAAGCTGCTGCAGAGAGTGCACGACGTCGCCAAGTACAGCGTCAAAACCAGTAAGTCGCCGGGAAACGTTGGGCAGAAACGGATCGAGACCTAATCTGCAGCCGTGCGCTTGTGTTTTTTTTTTTTTGTTCTAGGTCACCCTCGTTTTTTCAATCAGCTCTTCGCCGGAGTGGACTACCATGCCCTGACTGGACGCTTCCTCACGGAGACGCTAAACACCAGTCAGTAAGTGTGGCCTAGTTGGCACGAGCGTGCGACCTTGCAGAAAAGATAATGGGAATGACTACCGTCGCTACCTGATGAAAGGGCTGCTGAACTTCCATCACGATCCTCAGACATAATAATCGTTCTCAGCGCAAAGGTTGCGTACAGTAATGAAGCAAACGTACTGTACTTTTTTTTTTTGCTAATGCCCAAGTGCATTTGATGGCAAAAGGCTTTTGCACCTTTGCTCGGGTGGAAGGTTCAAAGGAGCACTTTTACTTTTAGTGGAGTAACGATTTTACTCGGTGTGTACTACCAGTAGGTTGATTGGCACCTTGGTGTGTGTGTGTGTCCTGCGATGGGTTGGCATTCCATCCAGGGTGTCTTAATGCCCATAGACGCCTGAGATAGGCACAGGCTCCCCGTGACCCGAGGGAAGATCGGATAAAGCGGTAGAAGATGAATGAATGTACTACCAGTGATGGCATCATCACTCCGAGATCCACTGGCTTCATGCTTGTACATGCTTCATCTACGTGTTAGGGCGGCAGGAAAGCTGGGGTTCGAAGAAGAGACGACGCATGGTTGTTGTGATGTCACCTACAGTACTTGTGGAACATGTGGTTATCAAGATCCTTGTTATCAAGAGTGAATTCTCACTTGTGATTGTACAGATTTGTGCGAGGGGGTGGAGCTCAGTGGGTGGGAGGAGTGTAGTAACTAGTTGCACGTAAGGGAGTTACGTGATCAAATTACGAAATAAATGGAACAGTAATTCGTTACGGTTACCGAGAAAGAACGTGTAATTAAATGGCGGTTACGTGTGAAAATGTTAAAGATTACAAACAGGGTTACATCCGGCATGACTTCTCAACTGAAACGTGATTTGGATTCGTTTTTTTTCCTAGGCCGTTAACTTAAAGCGCCGCCTAGTGGACAAATGAAAGTAATAAAAGAAAAAAAGTCATCGCACGTAACGCAACGTTACTATTATAAAATAATTGAAAAATTATATTACATTTGGAATAGGGTCATTTGTAATCTGTAACCTATTACATTTGCAAAGTAAACCTTCCCCAACACTGTGGACTACTGATGGGAATCAACACGGTGTATCCTACAGGTACACCTACGAGGTGGCTCCAGTCTTCGTACTGATGGAAGAAGTGGTCCTCCGCAGTCTGCGCTCCCTGGTGGGCTGGTCCGAGGGCGATGGAATATTCTGCCCAGGAGGCTCCATTTCTAACATGTACGCCATGAATATGGCTCGATATTGGGCGTTTCCTCAGGTGAAGACTCAAGGCCTGTGGTCTGTCCCACGTCTGGCTGTGTTTACATCGCAGGAGGTAAACATAAGAAGAACATGAGGAAATCCCAACGTTTCAATTTACAATGAGATTTCAATGAGAGGCTAAATAAAGTTCCTTTCACCAATGTATTTGAATGCAATTTCAATCCCAGGCTTGTCTCTTTACAGAGCCACTATTCCATGAAAAAGTCGGCTGCTTTCCTCGGCATCGGGACGGATAACGTTCACCACGTGAAAGTGGACGAAAGGTACATCATGCGTTCCTAGCAAGTCTCCGCTCGGCTTTTTTTCTGCATACGCCGCCGTCGCCTGGAGTCCACTTCAATCTCATTTAACCTTTCTGTACCCACAGTGGCCGAATGATCCCGGAAGACCTTGAGGCTAAAATTGTTCATGCCAAATCACAAGTATATGCATTATCCAAAACAAACATCCAACTAACCTCGTCACATTTTAATGAGAAATGCAAAAAAAAAACATTAAAAGCCTCAATTTGGCTTGTGTCTTCATCGGCTTTAGAGGTGTGATGAAAATCTGGGTGGTTTGATTCGCCTGTTCTTTTCACTACAGGGCGCTTACCCGTTTTTCGTCAACGCCACAGCTGGCTCCACCGTCCAAGGAGCCTTTGACCCACTGGACCGCATAGCCGACATCAGTGAGAGGAACGGAATGTGGATGCACGTCGATGTAAGTCACGTCCCCCTTATCACTTGTCGTGTTAGACAGAGTCACATGGCAACATGAGCCATCAGAACGTAGGACGTTTTCATGTATGAGCAGCACCTTTGGAGTATTGCGCAATCCTGCCATTCCATTAGTGCTGAGAAAGTATTAGGTAATGTGGCAATTCGCCTTATAAGTAGCCTCGTCGTAGACGCCTCTTCTCCTTTGTTTGTTCCTCAGGCCGCTTGGGGAGGAAGTGTCCTGTTTTCCAAGAAGCACAAACCTCTAATAGCAGGAATCGAAAGGTATATACATAACATTCCGCATTTCAGCATTTTCTTTTAACGTCTGTAAGCATACTCTATGCTAATTTTTGATGGACATAACGATATGCACATGAATCCTTCTCACCCTTGAACCTACCCTCATTAAACATATTGCTTATGCACTTCTGGTTAAATGATAAACGCATTTCATTAGCGTGTACTTCATGTAGCGTGTGCTGTGCATACTTTTTATGCCTGGGAACAATTAAGCAGAGAACATTCGTTCATTCATCTTCTACCGCTTTATCCGATCTTCCCTCGGGTCACGGGGAGCCTATCTCAGGCGTCTATGGGCATTAAGGCAGGATACACCCTGGATGGAATGCCAACCCATCGCAGGACACACACACACTCATACACACATTCACACATTAGGGACAATTTTCCAAGGCGCCAATCAATCTACCGTGCATGTTTTTGGACCGGGAGGAAACCGGAGAACCCGGAGAAAAACCCCCTGAGGCACGGGGAGAACATGCAAACTCCCCAAACACATGGCCGAGACGAAAATCGAACCCGGACCCTGGAGGTGTGAGGTGAACGTAAGCCACCGTGCCCCCTAGAGAATATAACAATTTTAAATATCATTGGTGTTTCCTTTCAGAAAATGCGGCAAATAAAACCCCTATTTTGAAAAAGAGGACCATTTTTTTTTTGCTTAGGGGCTGCACTACGAATCATTACATACAATTTAATACAGTGAATATTAACGTATATGATATATAGCTTATGGCAATGGAAATCCTGGAAATGTCAGTTTAAACATCCGATTGATGACTTGAAACATAAAACAAGCCAAAAAAAGTAGTGCAGTAAACCTAACACAGATTTTCTGTTCACATCCATGCTGCACAGTTCACAGTAAACCCGTGTTTACTGTAACGTTTACAATAAAGTATGGGTGGGGGGGGGGCATTTCCTCTAGTCTCATTCTGTTTCTCTCTGTGTTGTTTTCAGGGCAAACTCTCTTACTTGGAATCCACATAAAATGCTGATGACTGGCCTTCAGTGCTCCGTCATTTTGCTGAGAGACACGACGGTACGAGGCGGTTTGTTAAAAATACTAGTAGAGATTAATAGATATTTATCCCCCCCCCCCACACACACACACACACACACATATTGAATCCCCATTTGTTGGTATAATAACCTCCACCCTACTGGGAAGATGTTCCACTAGATTATAGAGTGTACAAAAAAGGCCCCCTAGTTTGGCGAAGTATTACTTATTGCTGGAAAACAGTATACTGTACATTCATTCATTCATTCATTCATCTTCTACCGCTATTCCGATCTTCCCTCGGGTCATGGGGAGTCTGTGCCTATCTCAGGCATCTATGGGCATTAAGGCAGGATACAGCCTGGATGGAATGCCAACCCATCACAGGGCACACACACACTCACACATTCATACACTAGGGACAATTTTACAAGGTGCCAATCAACCTACCGTGCATGTTTTTGGACCGGGGAGGAAACCAGGGGAAAAAACCCCTGAGGGAGAACATGCAAACTCCACACACACATGGCTGAGATGGGTATCGAACCCGGACCCTGGCGGTGTGAGGCAAACGTGCTAACCGCTAGTGCCCCTATATACTGTACATATGTCGGTATAAATATATACTTGTGAAAGTATATTTGTGTGGAAAAACCTATTAACTGCGTTTTTTCCCTTTCTTCCGAAACCAGAACCTTCTGATGCGCTGCCACTGCGCCAACGCCACCTACTTGTTCCAGCAGGACAAGTTCTATGACACGCGCCTAGACACCGGGGACAAGTCCATCCAATGCGGGCGCAAAGTGGATTGTCTGAAACTGTGGCTCATGTGGAAGGCGACAGGCTCGCAGGGCCTCGCCGACCGCGTGGACAAGGCTTTCGCCAACACAAGGTACATACGGTACATACAGACACGCGTCTGCGGCGGATAGATGTTGTCCGCTCGGCTAAACCGTTACCATATTTCAGTACGCGAGTCAGTGTGGTTCCTATTTTGCTCCAGGTACCTGATCGAGGAGATGAAGAAAAGAGCGGGTTTTCAGTTGGTTTCTGAGGTAAAACGTCACGTTATTACGCACGACATCATGGGAGATGAGCAGATATTTGGTCTCTAATGTAATATTTGAAGGAATATTTATGCCATTAACACTCATTTGCACAAACGCCGCCCCAAAACATACGGAAACTGACCTGGAGTTAGTGTTAGCACGGTAGCTTGTTTTAGCCGAGTCATACACTATATAGTACCTTGTTTATTATGATTTTGGAGGAGGGTTTATCTATTAAATGCTAATCCAATGCTAAATGTGGACCAGTTTATATATATATATACATATATATATATATATATATATATACATATATATATATATTCATTCATTCATCTTCTAATTATCCCCCCTCTCTAACTTCTAACCGCTTTATCCGATCTTCCTCGGGTCACGGGGAGCCTGTGCCAATCTCAGGCGTCTATGGGCATTAAGGCAGGATACACCCTGGATGGAATGCCAACCCATTGCAGGGCACACACACACACATTCACGCACACATTCATACACTAGGGACAATTTTCCAAGGTGCCAATCAACCTACCGTGCATGTTTTTGGACCGGGGGAAACCGGAGAACCCGGGGAAAACCCCCTGAGGCACGGGGAGAACATGCAAACTCCACACACACATTCCCGAGACGGGAATCGAACCCGGATCCTGGCGGTTTGAGGCGAACGTGTATATATATATAGTAAGATATGTAAATTGTTGACCATTGATCCTTTAAAACTCTACTTCCACTGATTATAAACAATATGTGAGGAAAGCCAAACAAATACTTCACACACACACAGACTAAATGCAATTTGAAATGTCCTACAGAATGCAACAATTTTCACATCAGATAAACAAACTGAGAATTTATACCATTTCAAAGAAAAACAACATGTATATTTTGAAGTTGACGCGCGCAACATGTCTCAAAAAAGTCGTGACAGGACCATGTTTACCTGTATGTGTGTGTGTGGCGTCACAACTTCTGTCTGCTCTCGTTTGGCCATCGAGTTCATCCAGGGTCCCAACTTTTGTTGCTATCGGGGTCTACACAGTAACCTGCTGTTCAACATGCATTTCCTTCACAGCCGCAGTTTGTGAACGTGTGCTTCTGGTTCGTGCCGCCGAGCCTGAGAGGAAAAGAAAACAACACTGATTACCAGGAACAATTAGCAAAGGTTAGCCTGTGTGTGTGTGTGTGTGTGTGTGTGTGTGGACAAAACTTTGTATTTATTTATTTATTATTATTTTCAGCCATCTTGCTCCACTTTGATACCACTCTTCTGGGAAAGTCTATAAATCTATACAATACTATACGAGATCTAATCTATATTAGACTCTGGAGTGCTCGGAGGTCAAAGCAGGACACTCAAGATCGTCCAATCCAACCAATGTAAAGCCGTTTGCTTTTTGGTCATCCTAGAAGTTCGGGTCTCCCAGTTGTGTGAAGGGAAAATGTTTAATGGAAAACAAAACCTGCTACTATGCATTAACCACAAATGACTGAAACGGACGTCCGAATACTTTTGCCACAAGAGGTATTTCCTGAACATGTACCATTCCATTGATATTATTTTGCATGTTTGTCCACCAGGTGGCGCCACTCATCAAGGAACGCATGATGAAACGTGGCTCGATGATGGTGGGTTATCAGCCCCTGGATGGCCGGGTCAATTTTTTCCGCATGGTCATCCTTTCCCCCCAGCTGCGACACAGCGACTTGGACTTCTTCCTTGACGAGATCGAGAGGCTGGCCAAAGATCTGTGAACGAGCTCCGGCTGCCGTCCATCATTCGTCCTTTAGTCATTGTCCGTCCTCGTTCTTTCCGCAGGCAGCCTTTAAGGCGGCCCTCGATCACTTTCCGGTTTTCTAAGGCAAGCGGCGCGTTTCATAAATCAGTTTGTAATTTAGCCGCCGCTTGGATGATAAGATTCGGGACCACCGGCTTTGAGCGGAGTTCCTTAGAAAAGCCGGCTGGTGCTTCTTTTATCCATCATTTCCCCGTTCGACCTTCTTTCACTCGTCTTCTCTGCCGGTGGACTTTGTCTTCCAGGATCTCGCCAATGTTTGACTTAAAACAGACCTCTCAGTGTGTTTGCTCTATCTTTCTCTCTCTCTCTCTCTCTCTCTTTGGTTCTCACTTTATTTTCTGTGTGTGAGAAAAATGGCTTCTTTTATTCACCACAGTCTTTCACAGTTTTTTTCCCCCTTCTTCTTCTTTCTTCTTCTCTGTACTTTGTCTTTTTTTGTTTTGTTTTACATTTTCTATATATTGGCATTAACATTTACATCATCCGTCTATCCCTATAGTTTCTACCTTTTCCCAAGCCTTTTAGGCATGATAAATAATAATAATGTAGAATTAGGCCAACTTTCTTCCCTTATTTTTTTTTTATAAAGGGAAACTTTTCAGATAGTCTCCTGACAAATGATCATGTAGTTTATTTAGATGTATAGTTTTCGGTTCCACTATAATGTCAGGGCACTTTTCGACAGGTAAAATCACTGAAAAAAAAAAAAACATTGTTCACAGCAACATATTGGGAAAGATTTAAATCACTTATATGGTATTTCGTCCCTGATGAATGTAGGTAAAACTGGCTGTGAGAATAGTGACACCTGAATGTATATTAATGCAACAAATCAATTAAAAAAAAAAAAAGTTTAATAGAAAAGGCAGGTTTAAATAAATTCCCGACTAGAGACAAGAGCTCGAATGGAGACCCGCTGTAATGAATTGGATATGTTTTTTTTGTTGTTTTTTTTGGAAAAAACGTTGTAAACTTTTGATACGTAAATGCATTTTCATACGGCACATTTGTCTTCCTCTTTTAAGCAACAAAGCATCTTAAATGTATATTTTACGCTACAATTCTGACTCGACTGACTTTTCTTTCGTTAAGGTGCGAGTCCGAATTTTGACTCATTAATATTTAACAATTAATAGATCGGACGGGGCACGGTGGTTTAGTGGTTAGCACGTTCGCCTCACACCGCCAGGGTCCGGGTTCGATTCCCGTCTCGGCCATGTGTGTGTGGAGTTTGTGCATGTTCTCCCCGTGCCTCAGGGGGGTTTTTCTCCGGGTTCTCCGGTTTCCTCCCGGTCCAAAAACATGCACGGTAGGTTTGATTGGCACCTTGGAAAATTGTCCCTAGTGTATGAATGTGTGAGTGTGTGTGTGTCCTGCGATGGGTTGGCATTCCATCCAGGGTGTATCCTGCCTTAATGCCCATAGACGCCTGAGATAGACACAGACTCCCCGTGACCCGAGGGAAGATCGGATAAAGCGCTAGAAGATAAATGAATGAATGAATAGATCGGTTGCACTAAGAGTGATATTCTTTTCATATATACTGAGTTAATTAATAACGAGGTTTTTCTTGGGGGGGGGGGTGTATATAATAATAACAACAATATAGTCTTAATAAATCATTTGTGTAAAGCGAAAACTGTGGTCAAAGTGAAAGCTTAAAAGGGAGCACTTTTACTTTTATAGGCGTTCTATTATTGTACTTTAACTCAAGGATATTGTGTGATTTGTCCATTACTGCTTAAAATAAAAAAACAAATAAACAAACAAACAAATAAGACAGAAAAGGTATATATATATATATATATATATAAAATATAAACATAAATATTAACACTGGTCCAAAAAAAAAGTCTCAATGTGATTCATTCATCATATTATTATTATTACTGTTATGTTGTTGTTGTTGTTGTTGTTAATTCAATTGTTAACTTACCATTAAAAAAAGGTACACATTTGCGTTTTGATGTTTTGACGTCCCTGATTTTTTGAGCGCCCCCTATCGCACCGGATGACACAAACCCGCCTCAACCGGGCTCTTTGGTCACGTGCTCGGCTCTCCCCTGAGAGCACTTCCGGTGGTGTTTCCTGTGTTTGTAAACTGGGGGAAAAAAATAATAGGAACTCCGACGAAGGAACGAAAGGTAAATAAACAAATAAAAACAAAAAATAAACGCGCGCACGTTGCGTTAAATGCTCGGTAAATAATAATAATTAAAAAAAAATGCGAATGGGGTTTGTTTTCTAGGACGCCGTGCAAACACGTTAAAGTGAGAAAGGCGAAATAAACACACGCCCTGGTCTGCTGTTGTTTGTGGACGGAGGGGGGGATCCATGGTTGATCCATGGTTGATCCGGGCGGCCGGATCCCAAATACATTTCCACTGGATTTATAGGGCACTACGCAAAACCCTCGGTTGTTCTCCAGTAAATAGATCGGTCGGGATTGAGATCTACAGCTCATGGCTTGCTCGGGTCGATCTGGGATCCCGCGGACGTGTATTTTCAGATCCTCCATTCCGCATCTCATACGGTCCCTTATTTATTTATTTATAAATATATATGTATATTTATTTATTTAAAAACATCTGTATCCATAAATCTGTCTGTTCTGCACTATTACGTCACTATGGCTTTTTCTCCCCCCCTCCTCCGCCTTTGCCATTACAGTGTTTTATGCAGTTGTGACGTCAGAATCGAAAAAAAGGCGGTTGTTTTGTTTTTGTTTGTTTTTAACGGGATTTAGCTATTTCACACAACAGATCTCGACTGTTTTTGTCTCGTGATATCTGTGCGTTCGTTTCGCGATTGGCGGTTGTGATTGTGGATCGGAAGGTGTTGCGTTCAAGCCCTTCAGAAAGCGGTGTAAATGTATAACGCGTGTTCTTGTAAAGAACGAAAAAACAATAACTGTGCACCACGTTCCCAGCGTCGTTCGTGTTTGTTTACTGTTACCCAAGTTGCGAAACATTTACAGGTTCTCATGAAGGCACCTTGATTCAGCAAGAATACTTTTTTGGTGTGGGAGGGGGTGCGGTTGAGGGGAGGGGGGTGTATACATTTGAGCACGACGATCAGTGTATATTATTGTTTAGTCTTTAAAATGGAAACTGGACATTTGGAAACTAATATTTGATGTAAAATGGTCCTGAATTAAAACAAATAAATATATAAATAAATATATATAATATATTTAAAAAAAAAAAAAAAAATATATATATATATATATATATATATATATATATATATATATATATATATATATATATATAGATATTAGTAAGTATATCGAGGGGAATAAAAGGCATGCATTCAAATCAAACGGGAACAAAGAAATAACACTGAATAAATAACAACAGGTCCATCCAGAATGAATAAAAGACACTCAAGTTAAACAGAGTGTAGTGCCACGATCTGCCACTAGAGGCCGCTCTTGTACTGGAGAATGCAATCTGGAAAAACTATCATTATAGATTTTTGCCAATAGTTCCAGCGATCGTCAAAAATACCCGGGATATGTTTCCTTCGTCGTCACGCTGATATCTTTGTCAAGACGAAGCGGTGGTGTGTTGTGCTGATTTGTTTCTCTACACTCTTAAGAAATAAAAAGGTACCACGGCGTACAATACGTACACCTTGTTGCTATGGTAATACCAACCCTGGTACACCTTTTACCTGGGAATAATCCTGATTCCGGGGTGTTTTTTTTTTTTTTTTTTTTTTGGGTACTACCCAAGTGACAAGTCTGGGACCGTTTCATTTGTGAGCAGCAGGTTCTGGAGTCCCAATCGGGATACCATCTGCTGTTGTTTCGATAAGACAAGGAGTTAGAGAACCTTGTCGTAGATATCTATCTCCTTGACTCGCGCCCCTGCTGACTGACTGTGTGTTACCTATCCATTCTGTGTGCCCAGTGCGACGCTCTCGCTCTCTCTCGCCCTTCCAACACACGCACACACACCACTGCGATGTCACAGCTTACCAACAACCCAGTCCGAGATCACATGAAATGGGTCAGTTCATTTTCTTTTGCATTTTGTACTGTTTCATGTCACATGCTTGCGCTTTTCAAATCCCGCAGTGTCATAGCATGCTTCCCACCCCCCCCCTTTCCCCCAAAAAAGTGTGAATATTTAGTCTTCATCTGCAAACAGTGCTTTGTTGGAAGGCGAATGAGTATGGCGTGTGATCTAGACTGTCTTTTACGTGTGTGTTTGTGTGTTTTTGGTTCAGGCTGGGTTGCTGGGCTGTGAGGCAGTGCTCTCCAGCATGGCTCTGATGCAGGCCAGTTCTCCAGCCAGCCATAAGAAGATGACGTCGCCGCTCAACCACAACCACAGTCACAACCAGGATCCCCATAATCACCACAGTCACATGGTGCTGCCGTCCGGGGTCAGCTGTTCACCCATGGTAAGGGCGCGGGGGAAACGACGGGGGGCCCGACACCTCGACGAGCATCAAAACACAGCGGCCAAACGAACGCGTAGAACGAATCAGAAAATGCGATCGAAAAGACGAGTCAAAACAAAACAAAAAAGACACACAACAGCAAATCAGTAAATACAAAACAAAAAGACACACAACAGCAAATCATTCATTCATTCATCTTCTACCGCTTTATCCGATCTTCCCTCGGGTCACGGGGAGTCTGTGTCTAACCTCAGGCGTCTATGGGCATTAAGGCAGGATACACCCTGGATGGAATGCCAACCCATCACACACACACACACATTCATACACATTCATACACTAGGGACAATTTTCCAAGGTGCCAATCAACCTACCGTGCATGTTTTTGGACCGGGAGGAAACCGGAGAACCAGGAGAAAAAACCCCCTGAGGCACGGGGAGAACATGCAAACCCCACACACAAATGGCCGAGACGGGAATCGAACCCGGACCCTGTTGGTGTGAGGCGAACGTGCTAACCACTAAGCCTCCGTGCCCCCAACAACAAATCAGAAAATACAAAACAAAAAGACACACAACAGCAAATCAGTAAATACAAAAAATACACAACATCAAATACAAAAAGACCCTACACAAAACTTAAAATACAAAATTCTATTGCTTATTTGTTTAATCTGTTTATTCAATGTGTGTGTGTGTGTGTGTGTGTGTCATGTGTATTTACAAATATAGGTGATTTGCAAATAGGAAAACGCAACGACACAAAACGAATCTGTGTCAACACACACAAACGAGCAAAATACAAAATGTGACATATTAAAAAAGGGATCCAAAAAAACTGAGCAGCATATAAAGTAACAGTGAAAACAACACTGCATGACTTTAATGCGCTCCTCTTTTCTTTTTTTGTTGTTGTTCGTAGCTCATTAATAAGGAGCGAGAGTTCCACTCGTCCCGGCTGCTGGAGGAGAAGGACATGCGCTCGAGCCACAACGTGTCGTCAAAGAAGAAGCACAGGAAGTCGGGGAACCCGAGCAAAGTCAGAGAGAAAGTCCAGGCAAGTAGACCACGGGTGTGTGTGTGTGTGTGTGTGTGTGTGTGTGTGTGTGTGGTGGGGTGTTGCATTTGAGTGTGTATCTGTCGTCATAATGTTTCCACAATCATAATGTTTTCTATCCATATACAAGGTATGGGCAAAAGTTTGTGGACACCTCTACACCTATTCTTCTCTACTCTTGTGTCTTGCAACTCAATTCATTCAGCTAGTAGAGTCAGGTGTCATGACACTTGTCATGCTGGAACAGGGTTTTTACTAAATCGTAACAATCCAAAACGACCACATATGGCTGGAGGCGTCCCAATACTTTTGCCCATATGGGGTGAGTTTGTCACCAATCAGTGATGCAAGGAAAGAGTGCTATATTTTTTCTCTCTGCTGTATATTAAGCTGTATGTTTTCTCTGTGTGTGTGTGTGTGTGTGTGGAAGCGCAGGTGGAGATGCCCGAGTCACCGAGCGATGACAGTTCTCTGAGCTCCCAGGTGCAGAAGAACTTCATCTGCGAGCACTGTTACGGGGCGTTCCGCAGCAGTTACCACCTCAAGCGGCACATCCTCACTCACACGGGTGAGCCGCGCATGGCCATCGAGCGCCGCGCTGTCCGTAAAAATGTTCAAATTACAAGGAAGAAAGTCGCGGCGGCACGAGCGCGCCGGCGTTTACGCCATGCTCTCCGACCATCATGTTTTGTGACCTTAGAGGGCGCTGTTGCTCAAATGCAGCTTTGTAATCTTTTGTTGGTGTGCCGCGGAGAAACGGAGAAGAAGAACAGAAGAAGAGAAACAGGAACACTAATCGAACTGACCAGAAAAGATGAGAAACAGCACCCACTATGGGCAGAAAATGGAATTGAAATTTTATTTTGTTCATTTTAATGTCTAGACCTGTGACTTCCTCTAGACAACATATATATATATATATATATATACACACTAATACCGTACTAATCAAATAATACCGTATGTTTTGACGTTACTGCCACACGTTAACGTATTTTTTCCGTGTGTGTAGGTGAGAAGCCGTTTGGGTGCGACATGTGTGATATGCGGTTTATTCAGCGTTATCACTTGGAGAGACACAAGCGCGTGCACAGTGGAGAGAAACCTTATCAGTGTGACCGCTGTCAGCAGGTAAGACACACACACACACACACACATGTAGGAGATTCATCCACAAAGATACGCTACACGGGTTGGGTGAGCGCCGCAGATCTCCTGCTATAGAGCTCTGATCTCAATAAATGAGCAAAAACACACCCCAAAATCTAGCCGAGTATCTTTCCCAGAAGAATGAAGATTATTATAGAGCCTGAATATCGAATTGGATGCTTAAAAAAAGGATTACGGTCACTTATACATTTACATACATTCTATTTTTCTGTGTGTATAATACATTTATTTTAGACTCTTTGATAAGACTGTAGTTTACAGCTGGGACATTCTTCTATGGCAAAAACCTTTCAGTCTGTAATCATTGCAACAGTGACCTCTAGAGGCAAATTAGCAAAAGCACATGTGGGTTGTTTTATGTGAGATATAGTTGTTCGTTCATTCATCTTCTACCGCTTTATCTGATCTTCCCTCGGGTCACGGGGAGAATGTACCGATTTTAGGCGTCTATGGGCATTAAGGCAGGATACACCCTGGATGGAATGCCAACCCATCGTGGGACACACACACACACACTCACATTCACACAATTTTTACAAGGTGCCAATCAACCTACCGTGCATGTTTTTGGACCGGGGGAGGAAACCGGAGAACCTGGAGAAAAACCCCCTGAGGCACGGGGAGAACATGCACAAACTCCACACACACATGGCCGAGACGGGAATCGAACCCGGACCGTGGCAGTCTGAGGCGAACGTGCTAACCACTAAGCCACCGTGCCCCTCACATAGTTGTTATCTATAATATATAAATCATATTCTATTTATTCACCTTCGTATTCGTATTTACGTATCAGTATCCGTAAAATCCACAATTTTTTCTTTCTTTCTATTTTTCCATTACAGTCATATGTAAGAAATGATTCAAATGCTCACCTCCTCCACAGAACTTCTCCAGGACAGACCGGCTCCTGCGGCACCGGCGCATGTGTGTGGTCGGCATTCCCAAGGAGGAGAACACGTCGTGCTGCGAGGGACGCTCGTATTCGCAGGAACCCGCGCAGCAGTGGAGCCCCCTACAGGCCAACAACAGCAGCAGGCTCGCCGCGTGACTGCTTTGAGGCGCCTCCGGTCCACTCGGGGACACTACTGCATCGGACTGGTCCTGGAGAAACGCTGAGGGGAAAGACTCGGCCTCCTGCTTATCTTCAGCCGGGTCATCCTCAGCCATTTTGTTTTTTTTGTTGTTTTTATTTGGAGCTGATTTGACTGGGATGTTTTTTATCGTAGTATTTTCTATAGATGCTATCGACCGTCGGCGTAGTTTTTTTTTATACTGCACAGGCAATAACGAGTCATGTAGAGGACCAAGGCGTGGGTTAACCCATCCTTTTTCATAGTCGCAAATGGATGGAGTTCGGATCACACACACACACACACACACACACACACACAAAACACGAGAGAGAGAGAGTGTTAAACCTATTAATTCAATGATTTCACGAGCGAATATTAGCAACATGACGGGAAACCCTGTACAAAGTATTTTTTTACAAGTATTTCAGTCGAGCTACGTTTAAGCGAACATCGTACGTTATTTTTCAATTTCCCGATCCTTCTCTAAACAAACGTGGGTTTTCGGTTCGCACTGTGCCACTCTCGACGACCATTATTAACCGTTAAACCGATCTTGTGCGTTTTATGTAGCAGCCTTCGGGATCGTTTGAGCGTCCGCTCTTTTCCGATTTTGAGATCATAGCGGCGCTCACGACAACGGCGACAAGTCCGTAAGAGAAACTAGTCGGCGTATTTGGCGTTGTTAAATCTCTTATTCCCACTGGTAACCCTGACGGATCTTGTCGTTCTGCCGTTTCCTTCGAATAACGTTAACGCTCTGTTTTTTTTTTCCTTCTTCTTCTAATAAATCCGGACCGTTTCGGATCGTTAGGCTTTTTAATGCTATAGGATATAGATTTTAGCCATGGCGATTTCATTACGTCTCACTCCAAATTGTTCTCACTTAGTAGTTTTTCTTTTTACGCATCTTTTTTTTTTTTTTTTAATGAAAGAAGACTCATTGCAGTATTTCCCATAGATCCCATAGAGTGACAGAAGAATCCTTAATGAAATGCATTTCTTTGGAGTCCAGCATAGAAATGTGTGCTCTTGTGTGGTTCCCCCCCCCCCCCCCCCCCCCCATTTATCGAGTACAATTTCTTGACCCGAAACACCGGATCTGATTCTTAAAACAGCCAGATTTTAAACACTGAACACAGATTTCATGCGGACTCTCGTCTCCGGAATGCTCTTTTTTTTTTTTTTTTTTGTCTTTTCATTTTATGTAGTGCTTTCGACCGCTGCAGGTGTTTAAACTAGTAGCTGAGATTTTTTCTAACGAGTAGATTTGCATGAATCACAGTCCCCCTCCCAACATCTTGTATTATGTTTTGTTAACGAAAGAAAAAACTGTGTGTATGTGAGGGGGGGGGGGTTCCTGAGTCTGTTTTTTTTTTTTGTCATTTTATACACAAAACATACACACTAAAATCTTTCGTACCAACTGCATAGTGAGTGGAAATTTAGGTTCGACCCCCAAACAATAAATGAATTAAATTTTTTTCCTGCTGCCCTGTGTTTGTTTCTTTTGACACGTAGGTTGTAGTTATTTAGTCTGCCTGCAGGTGGCAGCACAATTCAAGTTCTAGCAAGAGTGCACACGATATGACTTTTTAACCTCTAAAAAAAATAGCACCATGGGCTTGGGATGATTTGCTGTCCATTAGGACATATCCCATGACCTGGCACAGTGTTTTTTTTTTTTTTTTTTCGAGGTCCAGGAAGAGGGTTCGTGAGGTCGTGGAGAGGAACGAGGGCGATTCGCTATTAAGCGAATTGAGTGTCTGCCGATGTTAGTAAGGGGAACGGTTCTTGATACTAATCGCCGACGCAATTAAGTCTCTGGCTCAGTCGGCTCAATATAATGTCCTGTTGGAGCATGGACGTTGACGTTCGCTACAGACGGTAGTTAATGAGGTGTACAGTACGGGCGTGAAGGCTGAAAATCTGGATAAATGAATGTACTGTAATGAGTGGCCTGGCTTTGGGATCGCAGAGAGCTTTATGGATCCTTTCTCTCTCTCTCTCTCTCTATCACACACACATTGTGATTTACAGTGTGTGTGGACGGTGGAGCAATTACCGCAGTGTCTCTTTATGACGAGTACAGTGATAGGACAGAAAAAAAAAGTTGGGGGGGGGGGGATGACACACACACACAACCCAACCAATCTTCTAATGCAGGAGGGTGCATACCTCTGGTGCATACCTCAGCACTGTAGGGTTTAATGTAACCTTACCCGAACCTTGTTACGCTCTAATGTGTCCATCACGTTGCCGTCTCCCGACTAATAAGATATACACAGCCCTTTTAGAGGCGATTTGATAGACTGCATAGTCTATATCAGGGGGGGATGTCGCATTTTTCCGCCGGCCAATAGCTGGAGCTCGGCTCGGCCCTATTATCCTCCACGTTGGGAATTTGCCTTGCAGCGAGGTTCCATTTGAGCAAGGCAGTAACACGGGAGACATTTCTGTCACAAGCTTGTATACGTCGATGGCTTCCGTTAAAAAACAAAGCAAGGTGCTATTTTTCTGCCGCGTGTACATTACAGCGTACATTACCCCCCCCCCCCCCCCCCCCCCAACTTGATGGTGAAATGTCTTGCTCAGTAGCCCCCCCCCAACTTGATGGTGAAATGTCTTGCTCAGTAGCCCGAAAACTGGCAAGTTTGGCAACACCGGGGCCCCGACATTCCGGCCAGTAACCTGGAGCCTTAAACACTGAGCTCCCACCACAAAGTATTTTTCAGTGACAAGGTTTGTGTTCACGTTTCCATCGCAACACTGGGATCTCTATATCGGTCGCCCGATATAAGGATTCGCAAATGTTGACGAGGCGATTTATGGAAGGAGTCTCCTTCGTCAGAGGGATGCGAGTCTTCTTAAAGTCTAAGATGAAGAGCGTCAACCATCTAGCCAACATTTAGCAAAGAAACAAGCGATAACAAGAACTAATCTGTCTTTTTATGCCTCCACATCGTTACATTTTCTGAATGTAAGGAATAAGGGGAATAAAACGAGACAAACAGCTTACAATTGTAGCATTGTGCTAACAGTATCGCTAATTTAGCGGTAGTTTTGTGACGGATTCGGAGGGAATTTACCTCAGAATTATAGCTTTTGGTCTTTTAGCGGCGCTTGCTAGCATTAAACTTGTGTATTTTCCGGCTAGCTAGTAGCTAAGCAGAAGTGGAAACAAGTCCCCACAATTTGAAGACGAGAAGACGACCAAATCCAAAAGGACGACCAGCGCATCCTTGGGTGGCGTTCGACACTACGTACAACACGTCCTCCTTTCGCATTCTCGCCATGAACGCGGAGCATCGAGCTCCGCGACCATCTGTCACTTTTTCCCGCCAGCGCGCGCTTGCGTTAATTATCCGGAGGTGTTGGCACGCGCCGGCTCTTTACTCATTAAGATTTCACTCTCGTGCGCCGTCTCAGGACGCAGCTGCACACTAAGTACTAACGCAGTCGGGCACCGAAATGATGAAAATGAAATATTAATAAAACGTCTGCCTCCTCCCCCCCTCCTTATAAAAGCTCCCGGCTCGGCGTAACAAGTAATTCGGTTTCATTCGAGAGACATTTCATATTCATATTGTAATTATCGGTGAGCGCGTCGGTCCACCGGAAAAATTCCTTATTGCAGTAATTACACAGGCAAGGCAAAGATATTGCCCCGGCCTCATGAAGGAAAACTTTCTTAAACGATCCGATAAATAAATCATAGTCACGCCCGCCTTTTCCTAAAGAGGCCTCCGTGTTCTTCCTCGGCTTCCTGAGGCACGACTTTGAACCGTGTGTCCATTCCGGTGCTTGGGATCTGACGGGAAACGAATCCCGTCACTCAGGTAACGATAAATCCGCGGGAAGATTAATTAGCGAGACGGAATTCTCTCCTGACCGGGACGAGTCCCGCCGCCGACGCGGCACGGGCCACTGGGGACTTGGAAACGGATCCCGCAAACCCACGCGTCCAGAATAATTCATGCATATTCATGGCAAGATAAACAATTAAAACATACACGTTTTCCGTGCGCATCAGCAGACTGTTTTTTGCGCTGATTGAGCCCTCACACGGAGTTAAAAAACGAATAAATAAATAAATAAATAAATAAATAAAAGCACGGAGATGATGAATGACACCCTCATTCTGTCGCTTTCAGAATGTCCGGCGCGAGGAAAAGTGATTGATTCAGCTCATATAAAGGGTTTTTTTGTTCTTTCTTTCTTTCTTTTTTTTTTTTTGCAGCACATTTAGGCCACGAAATGAAACGTGCCTACATAAGCGGGCGGAGTTGACACGGCTGAGCGAACGCTACGGGTCGTTTTGCGTCACGCCAGAACTCTTGGCGGGCCCCTTTGTGTTCGAGTCTCGTCCTTCTGAATGGTTGACTCGAGCTCGGTTCGGCCTCTGAGGTGGAAACCTGGAGCGTCGTGCCGACTCGGAGCTGACCGGCGTCAGGAAAGATTTATCTCACTCATGGGCCATCCACATTCTCTGTGACAGGACAAACACCCCGGCGCCCAGCCAACAGTGTAAAAATCACTTTCCGAAAGAGGCATTTAGCCTCGACAGATACATTAACAGGCGGCGGTCCCGTGTCACCCCATCAATCTGGGGCTCGTTGGGGACCCGACGCAATCCCAGGGCCGCATGCCGGTTGCTACGCCCGGGGGAAGGCGTGGCTCTCCTATGGGTTTCATCCCAAATCCTGCTGCTTCTAGGTCATGCCTTTTCATGGAAGCGGAAATGGGTTTAATTTGGGTCAAAATCTGGTGTCACGGGGTGCGTTGATATAATGACTCGAACGGAGAGGCGTCATAAACATTTACGAGATTTATCAATTGGCACTAAAAACGGCGCCTTCGTCGAGTCCATCGAGCAAAATAAAAAGTAGCATACGGAAAACCCTCAGATCCATATATATGTGGGTTTTTTCCGAACACATTTCCCCGTCCACATTTGGTCCACGTTTGCTCTTCGAGTGTCCTCCATTCTTCTGGGAGGATGTTCCACTAGATTATTTTGGAGGGTGGAGATTCGTTCAGCCACAAGGGTTTCGAGTGATGAGGTAACGTCACCTACAGGCCTGGGGTGTCTCACATTCAACACAAAAGTGGGGTCCAATAGGGTTAGAGCTCTATAGCCTTTTGTCATATATACATTACAGCACAGTGAAATATCCTCGCTCAAAGGATACGACGCCCCCTGGAGCACAGGGGGGGGAGGGGTTAAGGACCATGCTCAAGGACCCAAGGGTGGCAATACCGGGGCTCAAACCCCTGACCTTCTGATCAGTAGCCTTAAACCACCAAGCTATACTACTGAGAAGGTTTGGGGCCATTGTGTGCGTCTACCAGGTTTGTGGTTTTGGGGAAAGAAACAAATACGAATGGAAAATTCGCCATTAGTGCCGCATATATTTTTGTCCATAGATTGTATATAGATTTTAAGTAGACGGTTAAGAAGATAGACTTCTAGAGGTAGCGGGTTCAAATCCCATCAAAACAAGTGTCCCCCAGTTGCTCGGGGTCGGAATCAATATTTCGGCCATGACCGAAGTGTGATACATTCATTCATCTTATACCACTTTATCCGATCGACCCTCTGGTCGTGGGGAATATCAGGGTCTATGGGCATCAAGGCAGGATACACCCTGGATGGAATGCCAACCCATCACAGGGTCACCCATCATTCATACACTAGGGACAATTTTTCAAAAACCCCCTGAGGCACGGGGGAGGACAATTTTACATGCTGAATTCGATCCCGGCGCCGCTTTAGAACATACTGTACACACCAGCCTTCTTGTAGTCAAAAACAAACAACAAAGCACTTTCCCTCCAAACACGTACAAGTTATGAATATTACATTACTTGTTTGCCTAATTACCATAGTTCTAAATTACACTCCCTCCAAATTACACACTGGGTGTTTTGCCGAAAATTCGGGCGTGTGTGTTATGCGTGTGTGTGTGAGTGTTTATGTGTGTGTGTGTGTGTCATGGGTTTTCCAACATTATTAACCCAAGAATAATTTCAGGTCCCAAAATTGTGAGCTGCTTATAGGGCTTTTTTTTTTCCTGGGACGGCAGCGGGGAAACTAATTAAAGCACTTTCGGCTTTCCCAAAGAACCTCCTAGAAGTACCCGGTGAGCAACAAACGCGCGCCTCTTGTTTGTTGATCGCCGTCCACAAAAGCGCGATTTGTTTGGCGGGGCGCGAGGAAGGAACCAGGCAATCTACCGCCGACAGGGCGCGAGATATGCAGGAGCGGGGAGATTCACGCCGCGACCCGGATGGTGCTGCGCGTCTCTAGACGGCGTATGATTATTATTTTGACAAAGTGCTGAGGGTGGTGGGGGGCGGGGGTGGGGGGGGGGGGGGTTGGTAGGGGCGTTTGGGATCTCGCCTTGCCTCGTATTCTCAACCAAGAGCAATTTTCCACTTGAGCAGGCCAAGAGTGGCGCACCGTTTGGGGGGGGGGGGGGGTTGGGGGGAAGAGGCATGGCGTGCGAAATCCTTGGGCCTTGATGAAGAGCAGCGGCCTTGCTGTTTAGCCCGAGTCGTTTTGACGGGTCACAGGCGCCAAGACGAGGGTTCACGCGGGTTGCCGACGAGCCCTTGAGAGATGAGCTGTCAGTCGCCGCGTGCTGATGTGCAGATAAGAGGTCGGAGCAGGTAGGCTCCGCACGGGCCCATGCGGACCCCAAGGCAGTGCGCCGCTGCTGATCAGCTCGGCGATACGCTGATTTATAAGGATCACTTTGAAGAGATGCGAGGCGTATGTTAGGGGCAACACAAGGGCGGCGGCGGTTGTGGATTTGTGTCCGTCGGGGAAAAAAGAAAGAAAGAAAGAAAGAAAGAAAGAAAGTCTCTCGGTAGGGGCACTAATCTAGGGATCAGGGTTTCTTCCTGGGTTTTATCTGGGATCCGAGGCCCATCATGCTTTTATGTATTCCGAGGACCTGGTTAAGATCTCTTCATTTAAAGCTTCAGGGAGTTGTTGTTGTTGTTGTTGTTGTTGTTTTTTGTACCT
>JACRUU010000030.1:4068916-4071416 GCA_030449085.1 Kryptopterus vitreolus
TTTCTCCGGGTTCTCCGGTTTCCTCCCGGTCCAAAAACATGCAAGGTTGATTCCCGTCTCGGTCATGTGTGTGTGGATTGTTTGCATGTTCTCACCCGTGTCTCAGGTTGACTAGGTGGTTGAAAATGTGTGTGTGTGTGTGTGTGTGTGTGTGCGATAGGTTGCATTCCATCCAGGGTGTATCCTGCCTTAATGCCGGGTTAGATTGTCCCGTGTGACCCGATAGGATGTGATGGCATTTGAGATGGCGTTGGCATTCCATCCAGGGTGTATCCTGCCTAATTAGACGCCTAGATAGAGACAGTCGTCCCCGTGACCCGATATGAGATAGATCCCCGTAGGCTATATATATATATATATATAGGTTATAAGATAGAATATATATATGATACACACACACACATAATAGATATCTTACATACACACACACATACATACACACACACTATATACACACACAAATCATTTTAAAGGTGAAACAATCGTTTTTATTTCAGAACACAGACATGGAAAACAGCAGGAACGCTCAATGACTGGAATGTACTGAAATTGCATGTGTCTTTCACACAGGATTGTGATATTTCCCACACACACACACACACACACACACACACACACACATGCGCGCTATGACAAACGCTACGGTGCTGGAATAATTACAGGCAGAAAATTGCAGATATTCGGGATTAGCGAAGAGAGAAGACGGTTTCTATACGTAACACCGCATAGTGTTCTTTATAGAGCCGGATCGGAAAGTATAAGGAACAAAAATAGGGGGGGAACATTGGAAAGGCAACACTGAGGAGAGGAGTGATGATGATGATGATGATTAATACACCATTGTCTTGATGGGAGAGAGAAGGAACGGTGAGATCTATCGTAGAAGAGACCATTTGATCTGCTCTTTGGCCGACTGCAGCACCTAGAAAAGAGAGAAAGAGAGAGAGAGAGGTCAGATCAATTATCTGAATGGGGCAGGGCATTTTGGAATATTTAACATAATTCAATTATTATAAATATTATTATACAAATTATTATAAAATATAATAGGATTATGGGAAGATGGCAGGCTTTTAGGGCAGGCGGTGCTTAATACGGACGAGTGGGGAAAGAAAAAAAAAATATATAACTAAAACATCTGGCAAAACGCTGCTAATGAAGGAAAGGGGTTGGGCTTTCCGACGAGGCCGGGAGAAGCCTGCCGATTGGCTAATCTGCTCTTTAGGACTAATGTAAACTGCCACGGATTGGGGGGAATTCGGGGCGTTCGAGGAAGTCGATGAATAAGAGAAAAGTGGCTGAAAGGAAGCGATAAAATATAGCGTCTGGGGAAAACACCGTTAACGTAAGATGACTGGAGGGGCGGGACATAGCACGGTGTCGATTATCACGTTCCGCCCTAACGTAGGTGTGTGTGTGGGGGGGGGTTTATTACGTTGAAGAAGAGTTTTGCACTAATGTAAAGCGAGGAAAAAAATGCCGGATCGGTTTTGTTAACGATAATTTAAATAACATCGTCCAATAATATCGTCCTAATGAGTGTACACGCCTCCGGAGCTCACGTCTGCCAGGTGCTACGTCGTTAAACGGGATAGACTCGGCTCAATAACAGACACCCGAATGCAGTTAATGTTCCATTTTTAATTGGCGAGGCTCGTTTATAAATGGCGGCGATGGCATCGTGCTTTGCGTCCTCGTCGATAAACCCGGCGGGATAAGCCTCGCCTCCGCGGCGCGGGGCTTAAATCACTAATTGATTCTTAACTCTATTGATTCAATATTGCGCCATTAAAGCGGCGTTTATTTATTTATTTATTTATTTATTTACGGCCTCATTACGCGAGCGGGCCTCGGCGCGCTTTGGCGTGCGTCGTTAACTCCTTCGCGTGTCACCTCTGACCAAAACCGAACGCGCTAAGCAGTTGCTAAGTATAGTGCACCCATTAAACACGGAGCATGTACGATGGGAAAGCAGACGCCCCGTGTCCCACCAAGGGATTTAAGTGAAACCTGACGCCTGCGTAACGCAGTTGTGTGTGTGTGTGTGTGGGGTGTGTGTGTGTGTGTGTGTGTGTGTGTGTGTGTGTGATGGGGTTTGGATCCAGGAATTAATTAATCATTTTAATTTGAGGAAAGGCGTAACCGTAAAGTAAAAAAAGGATGACGAGCGGCATTAATCAGGGTCGCGCGAGGGATGCACGCGGCCTGTCACGGGCCTCTTAAATGAGACCATCAATCAGGCCACGGGAAGGCACCGCTGCCAGACAGCCGCCAATAATTAGCCATCATGCTTTACATGTGGCATTCGCGGGAGGAGCTCGCGCGCTCCAGAAAACCTCCGAACGGCTAAACGGACTACCGCATGCTGGCGTTATAAATGAGGCGGCGCGCTGAGAGGAGCAGAGCCGCGGCAAAGGACACTTAGTCTTGGTATCAATGAGACAACAGGAAAAGAGAGAGAGAGAGAGAGAGAGAATGAAGGATCTCTTTAGCTTAGTGA
>JACRUU010000030.1:4081416-4123916 GCA_030449085.1 Kryptopterus vitreolus
GAACGTGCTAAGCCAAAGGAGGAACCTGTACCCACAGACTCATTGCGTACAGTAGCGATGTCTCAATAGGACTCGAGATCAAACCTACAGATTTCGAACGCCTTTCGAAATGGCTCGTCTTTATCTCTCCCTGCACGCCGGTGCGCGTCCAGCAAGACTTCTTCATACGAACATGACTAATTAAAGATGCGAAGGTGAGGGCACTTGTCCTGTTTTCATGTCTCTGTTGTGTTTGTGTGTGTGTGTGTGTGTGAAGCAGTAAAGACAGCGAAGACAGAGGAAAGGGGGATGTAGGGTGGCGGAAGCTCTGCCGAGCGCTGATAAGAGCTTTACTAGATGCTCAAGCTAACTGCTGTCGTTTCTGGCTGGAGAAAGGGGGGGGGAGTGAGGGAGGGAGGGGGGGGGGGGCTCACACTATTACTCCGGTCCATCCCAGCATGCCACTATTATACAGCGACTTACACAATATAGTGTGCCGTCAAAGGCCCGAGCTAAAAAAAGAAAAAAAAGAAAAAAAAAGAAAAGCACAGTAACAATGCCTGTTAGTCAATTTAATATATTCATGTTCGAAATCAGGTGACCTCGACTGACCAGGTTTATGAAGAAACGATCCGTGATGGTTGAATACCTGCTAGTAAAAGACGGAATGTGGTCGGAAGAGTTTGTACATTATTGGGAGCAAAACGTCATTAAGGCAGAGTATAACGCAATAAGCAACGTGTAAATGCAGCTGATTGGCTCTAGATTGGATATGCACGCGCGCCGCAGTGACCTCGCTTCCTAATGCATGCGGCCGAGAAAGAGAAGTGAGCCACTGTTTCCAGAATCTTTTTTGTTGTTGTTGAGCTCGTTTCAGGTCCGTTGTGTGGGTTTTTGTGTTGAAAATTGGTTCTAGCCTGGGAAAAGCAGCTGAATTCATCTTCTACCACCGATCTTCCCTCGGGTCATGGGTAACCTGTGCCTGTCTATGGGCATTCAGGCAGGATACACCCTGGATGGAATGCCAACCCATCAAAGGGCACACACTCACATTCACACACATACTAATACAATAGGGACAATTTTCCAAGGTGCCAAAAAAGCTAGCGTGCAAGTTTTTTGACCGGGGGAGGAACCCGGAGAACCCGGAGAAAAAAACCCTGAGGTACGCGGACAACATGCAAACTACACACATACATGGCCGAGACGGCCGAACCCGGACCCCGGAGGTTGTGAGGCGAACGTGCTAACCACTACGCCACCGTGCAGTGTGGCAATTATTTTATTGGAAAGTGCTGTCAGTGTTCATACAGCTGATTTACATATCAGATATAGTATGTAGGTGAGGAACTGCACATTAACACTAAAAGAGTCTTGCGATTTTTAGTACGCTTCTGCTTTGAAAATCACCTGGGAGCCAAAACCATTAAAAACACAACACAACCCGGACCTGGCTTTCCATGAGAAATTCAGTACGCTAAGCATGACATACGGGCCGATCGACGGAATGGCTACGTAGCCCGGCGTATTAGCTTACACTCTGAAATTATTACTGCCTAGGAAATAAAGCGAAATGAACTCGAGCGCACACGCACATATTTTCCATTTTTCCCAGCACAAGGCTAGGATGAACTTTCCCAACATGACCACAAACCAAGGAAACAAATGCTCTCATTGTAATTAGCTCGGACAGTTTTTTTTTCCGTGCTCTCTGAAAAAAGAATATCCGTAAAAAAACCGGCACGTTCGATCACATCTATTACACGCCATATATATATATATATATATATATATATATATATATATATATATATATATATAATGTATAATGTGATGTTAACAGGATTTGTACGGACGAGGATGAGGAAGAGTTTGGTCGGGCGTGAATTCCTGTGGTCAAGCAGTGGATAGGAGGGGCGAACGTGAAAAATAAGGCCATGAGGGTGAAGAATATAAACATACCGTATCTACATATAGTACATATACATACAAATAGTATACATACATATACATACATACATATAGTACATATACATACATATAGTATACATACATATACATATACATACATACATATACGTACATATATACATATAGTACATATACATACATATAATATACATATAGTTTACATACATACATGCATACATACATATACATATACATACATACATACAGTATACATACATATATAGTATACATACATACATACATACATACATATAGTACATATACATACATATAGCATACATACATATAGTACACTATTTAAGCAGAGTGTAGTAAAACATTGATGAGGGCATTAAAAACAACGAGGCAGGATACCCCGTGACCTGAAGTCAGCCGGAGTGGGCGTTTAGCTTGGAACGAGCCGAATCCCAAACCGCTGTGGTCGCTGTAATAGCTCGCTGGCTTTGTGTGTGTGTTTGTAGGTGGGTGAACAGGGTGGGTGGGTGCTAGGAACCCGGGCCTCGGGAAGTCCCATCTTTCTCTGATTACTGGCAGGCACGCACTCCTGTGAACGATGTCAGCCACCTACATCCATCACTGCGGTTCGTTTCGAGGCCACGATACGAGTTTGAAGAAAGCTATTTTCGATCTCGTATTTGTCTATCCGATTTGTATCCACTCCCACCGCTTCTCGAAGCCGTACACATTTTTAGACCAGCCCCATTTTCCAAAATAGCGGTGGATTTATTTGCAAGCCGTGTTTCGTCTGGTTCTCGCATCTTTCGATTACCCCCATGAACGGCTGGAAAAACAACACGCCGTGCGCATTCTCGTTAATACTGCGGTTGTTTTTTTTCGTATCAGTAAATCATTCGGAATGCCGAGCAATGGAGAAACTTAGGGCTGCGTTTCAATTGGATCGCTCATACTTACAGTCATAGAAGACTTTAAAGCTGATTCAATTGGCCTTGGAGGGGGTCGCTCAGTGGTCTAAGGCGATGGGCTGCTGATCGGAAGATCCGGGTTCGAGCCCCGGTATGGCCAAACCGCCGCCCTTGGGTCCTTGAGCAAGACCGTTAACCCTCTGTGCTCCAGGGGTTCATGGCACCCTGCGCTCTAACCCCAGCTACCAACGTCAAGCTGGGATATGCGAAGAAAAGAATTTCGCTGTAATGTATATGTGACCAATAAAGGATTATTATTATTATTATAAAAATATTTCCTATTCACAAGCAGTTTCCAAGGTAAAGGTAACAGGGTTTATTTTCTTGTCACAGTGAAATCCTTGCTTTATATCCCAGCAATCGTACAAAAGCTGCGATCAAGGCGGCAAAGTCAGTCAGGCCTCGTACAGCAACACCGGAGCAACGGAGGGATAAGGGCCAGGCTTAAGGGTCCAAGAGTGTCAGCTGATAAATACCGCGGCTTGAACCCTTGACCTCCAAATTACTAAATCAAATCAAGTTTTTAACTTCCCACACGGCACAGGAATGTTTGTAACCGTATAGACAACCCTGCCCTGGTATCTCCGACTAAGCCTGTGGAAAAAAATCTCTGTGTTATAGGTTTAAAAAAAATGAACTGATTTTTGAGGTAACACTTTACGAAAAACGTAACTGAACATCTGTAAGGTGCATTTTAATGACATTAAAGCTAACCGTGAAATTTCCTATGCTCCATATGAGCATTCTGAACACGTCCCATTCCACGTTTAGTCCCCATTTCTCCTGTATAATAATAATAACCTTGTCTCTTCTGTGACGACGTTCCACTGGATTTGTGGAGAATTGTGCTTATTGTAGAAATAAGGTGTTAGTAATAGTCAGGTGAAGTTGAGAAGGCCCCCGGGGGTTTCTGTCAAATCTTCCAATGCAAAGCTACCTCCATGGCGCTAGCTAGCTTTGTGCTGGAACGGGTTTCGGGTCTCCTAAAAGGGAAAATAACATGCGACAACCTCCAAAACCAACCGATATTAACGTGTGCCTCCGACTGTGTGGTAAAAGTTTTGCGTTATAACGCAAAACGGCTGGAAAAGTCCCAATACAGACACGAGCTAGCTAACAAACCTAGCTAATCTTATTAGCCAAGGTAGCTCACCTCACAATTTTTATCTTTCTTTATATTTTACTGATAGCACTGTTTGTTTTTTTGTTTTGTTCTCCTCCACTCGCACCCAAGTGATACTATTTTTGTGTTTATTGATTTATTATTTACCACAGAGCTAGCTGCTACGCTATCACACTTACCTTTCACAGGCCGGCAGAAAGTGCTGTGATATTTTGTGATATTTTCCATGCCTTTGTATGTTTTTTTTTTTCCAATGCCTGCGTTTTAACGCGCATAAACGATACGTGCAGCCTCAAAGATGGTTCCTTTTATGACAGATACGTTTTTTGTTTTTTTGTACATCCGGGATACTTCTATTTAAGGTCGGCTCATTTTAATATCACGGGCCGCGGACAGAGTGCCAGTTCCGAGCTTAGCAGTCTCTAATGGCAGTGCAACGCTAGAGCGGAGAAGCAAAACCAATTGGCTGGTGCTCGCCTTACCCGTATTTAAGTTCCACTTCAGCTACATGAGCAGTCTTTGGCATAAACAGACACCTTTGTGTGTAGCTAATGATTGCGGATGGCAGCACACCTGAATGCTCTTAAGTGGTGTAATACAGCTGTCTCTGTCCACAGTGTTATTGAGAGGTCTGTAACGCGATAAGGCAAGCGGCTCAGTGGCACTGGTCGAATGAAACATAGCCGTTCAGATGAGCAATCGGGAAATCGCCAAATCTCACATCTAGCGAAGCTTTGATTACTTTCTTGGAGGGTGGGGGGGATAAAATAAATAAATCGGATCGAGCTCGCCTACTTGGCACAGGGAAGAACAGGCCAAGGACTCCGACGGTCACTAGCTATGTAAAGACATGCTCTCAGTCCCCTCCACCTCCACTTTCACTCCCGTCGCGGCTGCCAGATATAGGAACAATGTGGCCTTTCTTACCTGTCCGAGGTGTACATTCCATCCGTACTAAACTAAGTCAGAAAAAGCTGGATACCCCTTCCCTCCCCGCCCCTTCCACCGCACCACACCGACTCTTACACCCCCCCCACACACACACTTCTTCACACAGGGTCCCTCGCAGCAGTGCCAGATTTAGTTCCAGGTGCTTCAGCATGTGTTCCCTAACCACATCCCCTCTTTGGTGGCTTGGTGGCTTCTCTTCACTTTAGGTAAGCTTCATATATATATATATATATATATATATATATATATATATATATATATATATATTTTTTTTTTTTTTTCATCCAACCAACTTCACCTCCCCCTCACCTCCAGCTCACCTCGAAGCATGTACCTAAAGAGGTGTTCATTAATAACCCCCACGCGGGTTTCACGTGAGTATGTGTGTGTGTGTGTGTGTGTGTGTGTGTTGGGGCATCTGAGCGGTGGCTAGTCGTGGCGTTTGTGACATAACTGTTTGCGGTCGTGTTGCGGCGGGTGTGCATTTCTGGAGGTCAGAGTGTGAGAGTTGCGCTGAGGACACGAAGAGGGCAAAACTGAGTGGGAGCTTTACAGGAAAGCTGCTTACATCACCCACAGACCCATCCCATTTATGCGAGCAAAGCCAAAGCAGAAGAGAGTGAGAGTGAAACACACAAACCGAGAGAGAGAGAGAGAGAGAGAGAGAGAGAGAGAGAGACAGAAGTCGCTCACATGTACTTTCTCAACTCCAGAGTCATCAGGTCCCAAAAACGAAGAGCAACAAAAACGACGTTTGAGGCGCGGGATTAATACGATATGAGCTTGTGATATTTCACCTGATCTTACGGGTTCAAAAAGACATGCTACAAAGGTATGTTACCTCTCCGGCTTCACTTTGAAACGATGTGCATGCACAGGCCACTTTTTCGCCTTGTGTTTTAAACTGCCTTGCCAAATGGTCACGTCCGTTTCGTTTAATATTTGCCTGTGGCGTAAGTCCCTGAATGGAGGGACGCCGTTCTAGAAGGGTTTTTTTTTTCTTTTTTCCTTCGTTCCAAAATCAAAAGAATATAAATTTCGGGACTTATTACTCAACATTCTTTTTCTTTTTTTTTTTTCCTTAAGACCTTCTCTTAGTGGATTTCGGTCCGCGTACGCGCGGTGAGGCGACCAGGATATCGCACCTGATGTTGAAACAGGGTGCTCGAGGGTGCGAGATGAACTATTAAACTTCGCTCACAGGATGTCGCACTTTCAGTTTTACTCGACGAAAAGAAGAATATGCATGTACAGGGCATCACGTCCGATCTTTAATAGGTTACATTGTTTCAGCGTGTTTAACGTTTTTGACCAACGGTTTTCTCTAACCTCAGATACAATATACACAAATTTCCCAGTCAACATGCTTTTTTTTTTTGTTTTTCCTGTGGTTATGCCCCACGGTAGCGTGCTTTTTTTTTTACGCACAGCAGCCTGGTTCCCAAAAGATTGCCTTATCAGGTTTTGACATTACTCCTCAAAGGCTCAGTTGATAGGTCGAACACAACCCAACGGAACTGTACCCGCTTTGACATTTCGAGGATGCATGGGACTGATAGAGCAGGTCGAAATGTAGGAATCGGGTTGCAAAACTGTGTGTCCCGTCTGCATTTTTTTGAAATGTGCTGCATGTAATATGCAAATATAAGGGCGACGTTCTTTTTTTTTTTTTTTTGCAGCAAGACCGAACGGCGAAAAATTCCTGTTCTGAACTAAGAATGGAACTAAATGATGATCTCATCAAACATTGCAAAAATGAACGTCGCAAATCGTCTTATTTAACCTTTATCGCGACTTCACACGTGCTTTTCCCTTTCGCTAAAAGAAAAACAAGCAATCGTGATGAATTGATAATCATTTATGCTGTATGACTGATGATGCGTCCAAAGAAAGTCTATTTATTTATTTATTATTTAAATTAGCAATGCAAAACTAGTAGATAAGGTGGGAAAAATCCCTGGTACGGTTTCATTACACGTTGAAGTTTCGAGATGATAAACAGCCATAAAACGGTTAATTGTCAGTGTGTCATCAGACTGTGTGTGTGTGTGTGTGTGTATGTGTGTGTGGGGGGGGGTTCATCTTCTATCTTTAAAGTTCCTTAAGGTTCTCTCTTAGCAGGGAATATAAAATGTTAAATTAGAGCAGTTTATGATGATGCAAACAAACCATAATTCTTGACATAACCCTTGGAAAGCTGAAGCATCCTTCTTCTCCTTATTATTGTTGTTGTTATAATATTACATATTTCTGCTCCAAAACGAAAACATGTTCAATGTAAAATAGTATTTGAATGAATCTTATTTTACCTTTGCTATTAAATGACCCCAGTTCGCTTCTATTCCCGAAAACGATTCCATATTCACCTGCTAGCATGGAAGATGCAGAAGCATACTCTGAGATTTTCCATCGCAGAACCACTGAACGTTTTTTTTTTCTTCTTCGTTTTACTGTAGCGGTGTATGAGAAGAGTCATTTACGTGTACCGTCTAGAAGGTCAGCCCAAAGAGCACGTAGCACATATGAAGTACTGTAAGCTATAGTTTGTTGAATCATCAGCTTCCTGGAACTCGACAAACACGATCCGATCGAATGCGATACATGTTTAGTTATAAGTAAATAAAATGTGTTCTACGAATACAGCTACATACTGTGTGTGTGTGTATACACCCACGATACACCCCGATATATATATATATATATATATATATATATATATATATATATATATATATATATATTACACATACACCACACACACACACACACACACACACACACATATATACTATATATATATATACATATACATATATATATACACACACACACACACAGATGGCACCTACTTTAGTGTTACAATATTTATTATAAAAAATGAAATGTATATATTATTTTTTATAATCTCTCTCTCTCTCTCTCTCTCTCTCTCTCGATATTATATATATATATATATATATATATACACACAGACACACACATACTGTGTGTTCCATTAACATATTTATGTTATATATTGTTGTAGAGGACATTGCAGCCTGGGCCTTGCCTGAATGTGTTCGACCATAAACAGTGCTTTTCCTGTTAGTTTCATTGGTGAGGTGAGTTAAATAATAATAATAATAATAAATAATTGATGTGCATTATGGAATAATGAAGAACAAAAATGATATGAATCCGCGTTAACGTTTAAACCGTCCACAGGGAGCAGAAACGTCTAACAGACTTCATGGGGGAGTGTCGATGTCTAGCACTCACCGATTCAGTGCGACTGGCAGAGCCTGGGCCAACTCTAATAATCCTCAACAACCAGAGATGGACTGGACCTGGCAGGAACTAATGGCAATCACAGAACTGCAGGCAAGTCTGAGGCATTAAGTTTCTGTTTGGGAAATTTTGTTTTTATCAGTTTTGTGAGAAAGGTCAGAGATTGGGGGGGGGGGGAGAAAGAGACAATCAGGATGACCGTTTGTATCATTTCACAATAGAACACTTCTTAATCCCATTTAAAGAAAAAAAAAAACAGCTCTATCTTAATGAAAAATCAAGCCCTGTAACATTTAGCTAAAGCTGGATTCCTCGTAAATGTGGCGATTTCGTTAAGATGTGCAACAATAGGCCAATTGAGTGACGCAAGGATAAAGACAGATAGAACGAGGGTGAGTGCAGTAGGTTGCCAGCACACCCCCCCGTCCCCACCATCCCACCCTCCCTTTGCACACCACAATGGCCATCTGTTTGTATCAGAAACCTGAGGAGACCTAAGCGAGCCCTGCATAAGCCACGGGTGGCACGTTCGTGCAGGTGGGCTGATGTGATCTGTAACCTGCAGGCGACGTCTCACAAGTGAACTCCGGTCCTTGGTGGAATCGGTGACGAAAAGCTGGAAATCATGAACATAAATAAGACAGTAAGGGAAGGGGGGGGGTCGGATCGCTGTAAGACTGCTGCGATGAGCAATTCAACATGTGTGTGTCATTGTGTTACAGGAATTCGAAGTTCCTAATGAGAGTTCGTTCGAGGCGGGTCCGTATCTCAACATGGAGCCAATGGTGCATTACGGGAGCTGCGGGATGAACCTGGTCGAGCCCAATCCGCCCACGTGTCAGGCGAGCCCCGCCGCCGCCTTTGAAGCCGGGTACGCCGACGCAATATTCCCATACCAACGCCCGAACCACCCAAACGTTGAAATGCACTACGGACAAACCGGGTGTCAAGCTACCAGATTACCGGTATCTCTCCAACCGCCGCTCATGAACCTCTTGGATCCCATGAGCATCACCACCAATCCGGGCCATGGAAAAAGCTGCACTGGACACCCGGACGATCTCGAGTCCGACTCGGGGCTTTCGTTGGGCTCAAGCCCGCCACTCGCGTCGCCGGAGAACGAAGCCCACAGAGTACTCGCGTATCTCCCCCGGAACGGCTACGCCACCGGCGACCTGGACTGCACCGGGGAGCCGTGCCACATGAGACCACATGTAAACGGTCCTGTGGACTATTCCCAAACGTTCGACTCCTACTCCGGACACTCCTACTTGCCGAACCCACAACCCGTGCACCCGCACGCACCTCACTCGCACACAGGCGCTACCAAACAGCAGGTTTTCCCCACGCCCCCGCACGAGAACCAACCAGGCGCTCACAGGGCGGTCTCGTTCCAGTCGCCGCAGCCAAAATCCAACCTCTCCGGCCCCCTCACCCGGGACGAGCGGCGAGCCGTGGCGCTCCAAATCCCCTTCCCCCTGGAGAAGATAGTCAACCTCCCGGTCGACGATTTCAACGAGCTCCTGAGCAGGCACGCCCTAAACGACGCCCAGCTGACGCTCGTGCGCGACATCCGCCGGCGCGGGAAGAACAAGGTGGCGGCGCAGAACTGCCGCAAGCGGAAGCTGGAGAACATCGTGCACCTGGAGCACGAGCTGGGGCAGCTGAGAGCCCGCAGGGAACACCTAACGCGAGAGAGACTGGAGTCCCAGCAGAACCTCAACGTGCTGAAGTGCCACCTGTCCGAGCTTTACGCCAAGGTGTTCTCCCAGCTACGGGACGAGGACGGACGCCCGTATTCCCTGGAGGACTACTCGCTGCAACAAAGCAACGACGGGAACCTTTACCTCCTGCAGCGGAACAACTCCTTGGAAGGAGAGTGAACGTGGGGTTTCTTCACGTCAGAACTATTATGGGTCGTCAATGTAGCAAAGCCAAATAGAAAAAGGATCCTCAGGGCCACAGCCAAAGATTACACAGCAAGCCCCCCCCCCCCATAGCATAAAAATAAAGAGTGGGCTCTCAAGATACCGTGTATTACGTAATTAAGCATTAACTCACACGAGTCTTATCATTTTTAAAAGCTTTATTTACATAGGTATAAAAAAAAAACAGTTTAAAAAAAATACAGTTTATTCCCACAATATCGCTTTGGTCCTGGAAAAAAAAAAAAAAAAAAAAAAAAAAAAAAAAAAAAACACCCAGAAGTATTAAAAATGCAAGTATGCAAACCATTTATATGAAACGTCACATTAAAAAGGGGGAGTGCCAATTACCTTCATAGTGCCTGAAGAAAACGGGCAAAAAAATGATCAAATCCGCTCAGGATCGGGGGGGAAAATGCTTTTCGCATCAAATTCCTAGAAGGCAGACCCAAAGACATTTCACCAGTCAGTACACAGAACCACAACTGCATGCATTAAGCTTAAGGGGTATTTAAAAACATAAATAAATAAAAAAAAATAAAGTTACACTGTTAACATTTGTACCAGTTCATCGTTCTCGTTACGTTCCTTTTTTATTATTAATAATAATATTATTATTAACATTATTATTATTATTATTATGAGGACACTGAATGCATAGGTCACAATACTGTACTGCATCTACAATGAATAAAGTGAGTTGTGTCCAGTGGGAATGGAGAAGTCTGTTCTTACCTACTGGTGGCAATAAAGCCATTCAGTTGCTCTCTCCTAGTCTTTCAGAGGCGACCTGCACTCAAAACGCTCCCTGATTTCTTCTGATGGCGAAGGTCTTCCTACTCCTCTCTCAGCTTGCTTCCAAAGGCTAGTTATGGTAGTCATACGCACTAACCTGCTTCCGTCTTTTTTTTTTCGCCCATCTAACCAGCAGGTGGCAGCCATTTGCTCTACAGATGGCCCATCTTGAGCTTGAATTTTGCTCCCCCCCCCCCCCCCTTCCCATACAAAAAACGTCTCCTGCCTGGACGACGTCATGGCACCGGGGTTGAGATGTATAGCCCGCGAGGCTCCGCAACGCCGTGCCTGACTAGACAACTCGTGCCCCCAGTAATCCCCCAGTGACTACAACAGCACACTTAAGAAAAACTGGATTTTGCTTTATTTCTTGATTTTGTTGGCGTTACATATAATTAGGACCCTGGTTTAAATTATTCTACACAATATATGGAATGCATCCCATCAACAAAAAAAAATATAAAAAAGCCTGACATTCACAACCATACACCAAAACAGAAAAAGTCTCTCGTGAGCACGCTATCGTACAGCTCTTCTGAATGGCTGAGCAGATCTATGGGGTAAACCTGCTGCTGCCCTGTTATTCCTCTCGCTCTCCTGTCTCCTCTCTTAAGTACTGAGTCCTGTTGAATATGAACAACAACGTTAAGCTACAAACTGCCCCTTAGGCTTCCACAGATTTTTTTTTTGTACAAATATTTGTCATCCAGCACAAGACACTTTGCCTAAAGGACATCTTAATATACACTTACTACTGAAGAAGAGAAAACAAAAAGGACACGGACCTTTTAAAGGACTTAATATCGTCTACCGCCGGATCCTCCGCCGTAGCCCCCGCCGCCGCCCGAGCTGCCCCCATATCCCCCTGAAAAAGAGGGGTCAAGAGGGACGTCACGGGAAACTCACAATGCCAATTCAGAAACGTCGTGTAGACCAATACCCACCACCGCCATATGGGCCACTATTCCTGCCACCCCCTCCAAAGTTTCCTTTCATAGGGCCAAAGCTTGACTGCTGGCTGTTGTAGTTTCCAAAGTCGTTGTAGTTGCCGCCGCCACCGCCGCCGCCGCCACCACCAAAGTTACCTTTACGTAAAGCAAAAATCATCATTCAGGGAAATCAAACCGTTCAAAAAAAGGGCCCTGAATAGTGAAAGAATATAGAACATGAATACACACACACACCTCCTCCAAAGTTTCCATTCCCGTTGTTATAATTGTCATAGTTGCCGCCACCGCCGCCGCCGTATCCACCACTGCCGTATCCACCACCGCCGTAGCCTCCGCCACCATTGTTACCATAGCCCGGTCCTCCGCCGCCGTATCCGCCACCGCCGCGGTTGCCCCCGTAGCCAGGACCGCCGCCACCATAGCCACCTGTACAACAATCAACGAGCACTGAATACATTCTCCATGTAAAAAAGAAATAAGATGAAATTTAAACGAGCAGGCAAATGGTGTTCATATACAATGTGACAATACCGAGGGGCTCGAAAGGGGTCACATACCATCTCCAAAGCCGCCATTATATCCATCATTATCATATCCTCCACTGCCACCTCTTCCTCCTGGTCACAAAGGAAAAGAAAAGGTCGTAAACGTGGTCACAGCATGAGGTCACTGTAATAGGTGTGCGCTTCGGTTAGCCGAGCATTCGATGATAATCGGCAAAGGTCTGAAAGGGCTTCAGGAAAACAATGCAGCAACCGAACAGTTGAGATTTTACTAGACTGGAGCTTTGCAACCGTCTCGTACCCCTGTATCCGTCTCTGAATCCATCCCGGAATCCATCTCGGTCCCCTCCGAAATCGTTGCCGCCGTATCGCCCGCCGTAGTTTCCACCTCCGCGTCCTGCGCAAAGCCCGATATTAAACGCCGCTCCGATTTCAAAAGAGCGTTTGTCTACATACAAGACGCCGAAATCTCACCTCTCATGCTCGCAGAGTTCTGCATCTCTTGTTTAGAGAGGGCCTTTCTCACTTCCGAGTTATGGCCGTTTATCGTGTGGTACTTTTGAACTAGAACAGCAGAGGAAACGAAAAATGTAAGCACGGGCGCGCCGCTAAAGAAAGCAGGAGGAAAGGACGAGCCACTCACTGACGATGCGGTCGACGGCGTCGTGGTCGTCGAACGTAACGAAGGCGAAGCCCCTTTTGTTCCCCGTCTTGTGGTCGATCATGATTTCGATCGCCTCGATCTTCCCGAATTCCTCAAAGTAGTCGCGCAGGTGGCTCTCCTCCGTGTCTTCCTTAATGCCGCCCACAAAGATCTTCTTCACCGTGGTGTGCGCAAAAGGCTTGTTGGAATCCTGAAAAAAAAAAACACACACACACACACACACAAAGACGACACGGTTACGGATCAAACCGCTGAAATTTCCCAACGTTTGCGCGAGGGCCGTTTTTAAACGCAAGCACTCGCCTCTCTGGAGACGGCGCGCTTGGGTTCGACGAGGCGGCCGTCCACTTTGTGGGGGCGCGCCTTCATGGAGGCGTCGACTTCATCCACGCTGGAGTACGTGACGAAACCGAAACCTCTGGAGCGCTTGGAGTTCGGGTCTCTCATAACCTTAGAAGAAAGGGAAGACATATTTAAATAAACAAATGAATACAAATGCAAACTATGAAAAATAAACTAATAAACAATTGCCCGTTAGAGGAAAAAAATACACGTATACAACTCACCACACAGTCGGTTAACGTCCCCCATTGCTCGAAGTACGAGCGCAGGCTCTCGTCTGTTGTCTCGAAGCTCAGGCCTCCAATGAACAACTTCCGGAGCTGCTCCGGTTCGCGTGGCTGTTCCTGGATAATAAATAAATAAATAAATACGTTCTATCAATATGTTTTTAAATAATAACAATGAATACACAAATAAATACATTCAACCCAAAAAAAAAAAAAACAACAACAACAAAAACAAAATAGCCACGGAGTGCGCGCAGAGACACAAAACAACATGGCGGCCATCACGGCTACAAGCTAACAAAAGAGCGTTCGGCCATCGCGTTGTAACCTTTACGACAAACGATTTTTTTATCCTTATTTATATAATCAGGTATAAATATAATTAAATAATACGGAGACAAAACAAACAACTTCAACTACTTAATCAATCCCTTATTGTGTCTCTGAGGCCTAATAAACAAAACACAAGATGGCCGAACCGTAAGCTAAAAGAACAATCCGCAGCACAATAGATTTGCGCTGAATATATTTAACATAAAATCGGGTCTAAATGCGGTCTAAATAATTCGCTTTATATTTACCTCTTTCGGCATACTGCAAGTATAATTCTATCCGCGCTGCGTAACACACCAGCGGCCGAAACCGTTAAAAATGGCGTGCGCCCGTACTTTAAATCGAGCACGCACGGCTCCGCCTTCTGTGCGCAGCGATTGGCTCCTGGTTTCTTCTCGGAGATGTGATTGGTTTATTCTCCCGTCGTGTACAATAGAGAATATCCCCTCAAATGGGATTTATTATAGCGCGTTATAAAGGTATAATCGAGAATTGCCCATCAACTGTAATAAATAGCCGTTTACGCATTTCATACGCCTGCGATGATATCGTACCTGAATCAGTGCACCTCTTAGTGATATCTTTATAACAACACACCACCATTATGACGCCACAATTATAGAAGCCTATATTAATATACAGAAGCACGTTTAACGGTGTTGTGTCACAGGCGGGAGAATGAATAGCCTTTATTTGTCATATCTATATCTATATATATGTTATGTATATGTTACATTAAAGTGAAATATGTTCTTTGCATATTCCTGCTTGTTTGGAAGGATCACAACGGAGGATGAACCACGATACAGTGAAGAATTAAAGGGCCTTGATCAAGGACCCAAGGGCGGCGGTTTGGCGATACCGGGGCTCGAACCCCCAACCTTGAAATAGCATAGTTTTTTTTTTTGCAAATTCGACAATAAATTAAAGCTTATTGAAAATATTTATTTATTTCTCCCCTCTCAGCTTTTACGAAATGAAAAATAACAAACATTACAAACACATGAATGTTCTTGAGGTGGGGCAGATTTACCACTCAGTCAAAACAAAGGATGTGAAAATGCCATTGTTCATCACCTTCTAGACGACCTCAAATAAAACAAACTCAAGATCTGATTGGTTGAGGCAATCCCTGGTAATGTATTTTACACTGATTTCCAAAGGCCTTTTACCCTGACAAAAACAAGGGCAAACTAATATACTAACACTTGCAGTAGAGCACCCAAGCGAGGCATCATGGTCGATAATAGGATTTTAAACAAGAATGGCTACACAAATTCTTTGGGCAAACACCCGGACGCCAACCTTTAAAATTCAATTCATCACTTGTTATTAACTTCTGCAGCGAGTTGCAACATCAATATGATGCTGGAAGCAAGAAAGTCTTAGTTCTAATGACAAAAGCAAATTGTGTATCTAAGCGACAACTTGCTGCTTCTGTAAAAAAGGTTAGTGAAGTGAATTAGCGTTCACGCCAAAAAGCTCAGACTTTTCAACTACATTTGCAGAGTAGAGTTACACTTATTCTAAGCAAACACACCCTGAAAAGCCTCAGTGAGCTCAGGTAACCACCAAGAAATTGACAAAATATGCATTGAGGGAAAAATGACACCACGATACATCAATACGAAACAATAAAAGCTTTATTTAAGCAGTAAAAACACTTTGTTTATAAAAATCCATCACAGCCAAAAATGTCTCATGGTCCTGCAACAAATAAGATAGGGCATTAGTTTGTGGTGGGAAATAAGAATTAAAAAAGAAAAAAAAAGCAATAAAAATTGGTGCACTAAGCAAACTTTACCTTGTATATTGCCTGGGACAGGCAACCAGCAATCATCTCTAATCTGGATCACAAGTCTCATACAAATTCCTAGGGAGGAGGGAAACAAAGACTAAATTCAGCCAGTCAACAAAGGCCTTGCACATACTTGCCTCTTGGTTTGAGGACAGGTACGTAATAAGTAAATGTGTACCAGTTCATTTAGGAAGGTTCAGAATACTGTACTGCATCTACAATGAAGAAAATGAGTTGCGTGTCCAGTGATAAATGGAGATGTCTGTTCTTACCTACTGGTGGCAATAAAGCCATTCTGTCGCGCGCTCTCTCTCCTAGTCTTTCAGAGACGACCTGTACTCAAACGCGCCCTGATTTCTTCTCACGGTGAAGGTCTTCCTACTCCTCCCTCAGCTTGCTTCCTTGGCTAGTCTTGGCAGTCATACACACTAACTTTGTCTTAGCCATTCTAACCAGCAGATGACCAACATTTGAAAGAAAATTGAAATCTCGGCTGAACCCCAAAAGAAAAGGGGAAAAAAAAAATCCCATTATACCCAATGATACCCACCCGACAATCCCAGGCACTGAAAGAACACCTCGTTTGTTTTTTTAAAAAAAAACTGGAAGTCGCTTTATTTCAACTTGACTTTAGAGTTATACATAATTAGAATAGTGGAATAAAGTACTTCTACAAAACCTGATGGAATGCATCCAATAATGAAAATAAAAAATATAAAACAAAAAAAAAAAAAAGCCAACTCACAGCCACTGACAAAAACAAAATAATAATTAAAAAAAAATCCCGCTTGTGACAGCACTATTGTACATCTCTTCTGAATGGCTGAGCAGATCTATGGAGTAAACCTGCCGCTGCCCTGTCAGCTCTCTCGCTCTCCTGTCTCCTCTCCTAAGTACTGAGTCCTGTTGAATATGAACAACAACATTAAGCTAAACACTGCCTCTTAGATTTCACACAAACAGGTTTACTGTGCTAACTAATTTACACCACAGAAATAAAGGAAGAGAGGTGAGGGGGGGGAGGGAGGAGAAAAGCTAGAGATACAAACCTTAAAAGAACTTAATATCGTCTGCCACCAGAGTTTCCGCCATAGCCTCCACCGGACCCTCCGCCATAGCCGCCGCCTCCCCCTGAGCTACCCCCATATCCACCTGAGGTAGACAAGACGGTTCGATTAATGGTGGAAACGTGGAAGAATCTCACAGAAAAGGTTTGGTAAACACTCACCACTATATGGGCCACTGTTCCTGCCGCCGCCTCCGCCTCCTCCACCCCCAAAGTTGCTTTTCATGGGGCCAAAGCTTGACTGCTGGTTGTTGTAGTTTCCAAAGTCGTTGTAGTTGCCGCCGCCACCGCTGCCCCCACTGAAGTTACCTGTACGGAGTACAAAAATTCTTAAGAGAAATCCCTACAAAAACAATCACCATCAGACAACATGCAAAGTCTTTCACCATTGTTATAGCTGTCATAACCATTGCCGCCGCCACCGCCGCCTCCACCGCTGCCGTAACCTCCACCACCATATCCTCCACTGCCGTTTCCGTAACCTTGTCCACCGCCACCATATCCTCCACCGCCACGGTTACCTCCATAGCCAGAGCTGCCACCATAGCCACCTGTATAATAGAAAAGTTATTTAGAAAGGTCTCGACATTAGATGAACAAAAATTCCTATAAAGAAATATGTACCATCTCCTCCAAAGCCATTGTTGTAGCCGTCTCCATAACCTCTCCCACCTGTTTAAACAAAGCAAACACTGTTGGAAAAAAACACCGCACACCACCTCCGCAGCACTTAAACTGGAAGCTTATTAACAATAAGCGCTACCTCTAAAGCCATCTCTGAAACCATCTCGGAAGCCATCTCTGCCGCCGCCGAAGTCATTGTTGCCATAACGACCATAGTTTCCACCTCCACGCCCTATAGAAAAACAATTTGCTTAATAGCGATAGACAGACTTTATTACATATAGTATACTGTACATAAACAGAAGATCTTACCCCTCATATTCATTGATGAATTCTGCATCTCTTGTTTAGACACTGCCTTTCTCACTTCTGAATTGTGACCATTTATTGTGTGGTATTTTTGAACTACGGTACACACACACAAAAAAACATTAAGCTAATTGTATCAAATGCATTTTTAAGCAGTCAGGGAGGGAGAAAAAAAACAAAGCCAACTTACTGACGATGCGGTCGACGGCGTCGTGGTCGTCGAACGTAACGAAGGCGAAGCCCCTTTTGTTCCCCGTCTTGTGGTCGATCATGATTTCGATCGCCTCGATCTTTCCGAATTCCTCAAAGTAGTCGCGCAGGTGGCTCTCCTCCGTGTCTTCCTTAATGCCGCCCACAAAGATCTTCTTCACCGTGGTGTGCGCAAAAGGCTTGTTGGAATCCTGAAAAAAAAACACACACACAAAGACGACACGGTTACGGATCGAACCGCTGAAATTCCCCGGATCAAACAGTTATTTTCCAACGACATCAGGTATGTTGGGGTCATTTTAACGCAAACACTCGCCTCTCTGGAGACGGCGCGCTTGGGCCGACGAGGCGGCCGTCCACTTTGTGGGGGCGCGCCTTCATGGAGGCGTCGACTTCATCCACGCTGGAGTACGTGACGAAACCGAAACCTCTGGAGCGCTTGGAGTTCGGGTCTCTCATAACCTTATAAGATAGGAAGATATATTTAAATAAACAAAATATACGAATGAAATGCAAACTATGAAAAAAAAACAAATAAACCGCAAAGCCATTATAATAATTCATATTAGACTACACGACTCACCACACAGTCGGTTAACGCGCCCCATTGCTCAAAGTATGAACGCAGGCTCTCGTCTGTTGTTTCGAAGCTCAGGCCTCCAATGAACAACTTCCGGAGCTGCTCCGGTTCTCTCGACTGGCCCTGAAATAGAAAACCCGCTGCATGTTTATTTACTGCAAACATTTACATTTCAACTTGGATTAAAAAAAAACATACATATACAGTCGATGGTTAACGGCATATATGACCTACTCGGTCAAACAACACGTCCGCCATGTTGAACCCTTTACGCCTATATTAAGAGCTAGGCTAACCACACACACCATTACCTAAAGCAAGCACTAAAACACACAATTAAAAAATATTTTACGTATATATCGCTTTCATACGACACGAAATCGTCTCAATATTACTATTAATGATTTTGCTCGGCTAATCCACTAGCCCCCCACATGCGGCCTGACGAGAAAACCAAGATGGCGGCCCCGCTGGCGTCTCGCGAAATCCGTAACGCGCATCGCACGCGCAACAGCGTTAGAACCGCCGCACCACACAACTAGAAAACGTCAAATCTTACACCCAAAATGCATCTTTATTTATTTATTTATTTATTTATTTATCTTATTTACGTTCACGACTAGTGCTTTACAAACTCACCTCTTTCGACATGGCGCACTGCACAACAGACTAGTCGGTGAAAAACGAACCGCCACTCTACGTTAAATGAAGAACACAAGCCCCGCCCTCTGCAGCCCGCGATTGGGTTCTCCCTTCGCGCTCAAACCCGACGTCAAACAAATGAAGCAGGTGATTGGCCAATATACGAGTCATTCAAACCAAGCGGTACAAGGGGTTTGGAATCGGGCAGCGCGTGCAACCGAACTTCTTCCAGCGTGCGTCCGCTTTACATTGAATAAAGATACGCGGAAATAAATAGAGCCCCATGGCGCGCTTGTGCATTATAAAGGCATGGAAAACACGTGTAGTTACGACTGTTATTACACATTAATAATTACAATATTCAGCAAATTTACGGGACGCAATAATAGAAGAACATAACCCCCATACAGAGCACAGAATGGCTCCTGCTAACCATTGTTTTTTGTTTATTATGTCATCTCAGATTTGATGGTCTTATTCATTTATATTGTCTTTAAATGTCTGGACGGATGTACAAGATTATAAGTCTAAGATTCGAGGCAGGAACGCAAGCAGAGGGGAATCGCATCCCAATCTGCACCCTATGGAAGATATAGGCCACTGCATATGGCGTCTTCGCCGTCGTTATTTTGCGTCCTAGGTAGTGCACTGGTGTAGTACCCAATGTGGGATTTGGCATGCAGCCCGCCTGCCTTGTCTGCCATTGTGTGTTTTTTTGGCGCGCTGTGGCCGGTACTGTGTGTATGAGTGTGTAGGGACGCGTGTGGAGGGCTGTTGCCTTTGAGCGCACCGAAGACGACATCTGTGTGAGTTAATTTTCTTTCCAAATCGACCAATTAAGCATTTTTTTTGCATGCAATGCATCGTATGGCGGACTCGGCGCCCTCGTCTCGCACGCGCATCGCTCGTGCGTCTGGAAGCTGCGTTATCCTCTTAGGCCTTTTTATTTTATATATATATATATATATATATATATATATATATATATATATATATATAATTACACGGGAAGACCCTTGAGCATTTTATATCCTCGCATCTGATTAGTGCATTGAAGTCGACACGCAAGCTGCGAGATTCTTGGAGCATGTATACTAAGCCTTCGGATAAAACACGACCGAGGCTTGCATGCACCTTGCTAACTCCCGAGCTCAGGCAATCAACGCCTTCTCACCAATGCACGCGTTTCCGAAGCTTCAATAATCCAATTCTATACACATGTCTGAACCAAAAACAAACAAACAATACATTTCTGCTTATTTGTTGGTTGAGCTTCCTCCCTTCTTCTTTTCTTCTTCTTCTTCTTCTTCTTCTCCTCCTCCTCCCATTGCATGCTAGCTTCCAGGCAGTGCACAACTAGCTAACGGCATATCTAGCATATCTCACGTCCTCTTTGCTTCTTCATATTTCACTTCGTTTATTATAATATAAATGCAACGGGCGCAGAAATGTCCAAATCCTTTTATTAAAACAAAAAAAGTTGACATTTGTGTTTAAGGAATAAAGCCTTATCTTGCTCGAAACGTCGTTTAAATGAGAGTGGTTTCTGTGATGGCGCTAGCATAGTCATGCTTAGCCAAAAAAAAAAAAAACAAAAAACACCTAGCTGCACTTGTTAGCCGAGTAACACAATATTGTGCGCCTTTTAAACGAGGGCAAATACACCTTAAAATGATCCCAGAAAATGTCTTTTTAGTGAATATATTATAACTCATAATGAGTTAAACAGAGAGAGAAAAGCTAAGTGACCGGTTGCTCAACTGGCTCAATCAGGCCTGCTTGACTTGTACTGTTTTCTTTCAGTGAGTTGTTCTATTTGTGTGTTAAATATACTATATATATATATATATATATATATATATATATATATATATATATATATATATATATATATATATATATGAATAAATTATTGTATTTGTACCTTTTAAACATACTTTTACTATGTCAAAACAGGCTCCAATTGGTTTGTCCTGATGCTTTTGACAAGTTTTTCTGCCAGGGTCTGTGGTATATATACTACAGTATATATATATATATATATATATATATATATATATATATATATATATATATATATATATAATATTAATTCCTCAACGGGTGCAAAATGTCCTTGTCATGCCACTTTGTGTTACAGGTGGCAAGTTTTATTATGGTAAAACATTTCCTCATTGGCATGAAGCGAAAGGTTCTTGATGTACTAAATTCCTGTTTGGTGAAACACATTGGTGTCGATTAGGATTTAAAATGAAAAGCAATTATAAATGTGCATGCATGTCGACACACAAACAGAGTAACTATTATGTTCACGCTCGTCTGCGTCCCATAATGCGATCTCGTTAACAGGTCAAAATTCATTTATTCGCAATGTTTTCTTTTGCAGGTTGTGACGTTTGTGCCGCAGATTTAAACGGCAGTAGCAACACCGGACCCGGTTGGCTTGCTTTGGAACAAGACCGCAGGTGAGCACTGCAGGAGGAGGAGGATCTCTATTAAACAGCAACTCTGGAATTACCTTATCTCGGACCAGTTTTATGAAATTGAAATAATGCTTTAGTCACTGCTTTCACTGCACTGTATATGAATATTACTACAGTATGAAACAGAACTGATAGGTAATTACTTATTTATTAAGTGTTTTTTTTTTTAATACATTTCTTTCTTGTTGCAGAGGGATCCTTTCCCTTCCTCGCTCAAACTTTTAAAAAAGAAAAAAAAGTTATGGGAAAGAAGAACCAGAACCGCGAAGACGACGAGTCCGCGTCCTCAGACGAAGAGGAATACGTGGTGGAGAAGGTCCTGGACAGGAGGGTTGTAAAGGGCAGAGTCGAGTACTTTCTTAAATGGAAAGGTTTTTCAGAGTAAGTCTCCCGCGTGCGTCTTCCCCGTCAGAACTCCCGGTTGTTTTTGTTGCCCCCCCCCCCCCCCCCCCCCCCCCCCCCCCCCAAGATAACCGATTTGTGCTTTGTGATATTCCGTAGCAAACACAACACCTGGGAGCCGGAGAAAAACCTCGACTGTCCGGATCTCATTTCCGAGTTCATGAAGACGTACAAAAAGGGCGGCAGCGGTACGAGCACCCCGAGCAGCGGGACCAAAACCTCGAGCTCGACTCCGACTCGCGCCAAAGAGACCGGGAGCAAGAGGAGAAACTCCGACGAGGAAGAGGAGGGTGGCAGCAAGCAGAAGCGGAAAAAAAAGACGTGAGAGGACAATTTGGATTTTTTTATGTTTATCCAGCTTTCCAGGAGATATATATATATATATATATATATATATATATATATATATATATATATATATATATATATATATATGATCTTATCTTCCGCTCTGTTTAGGAAGAGATCCTGGTTGCCAGAGGGTTCGAGAGAGGCCTCGAGCCCGAGAAGATCATCGGCGCCACCGACTCGTGCGGGGATCTTATGTTCTTAATGAAGTGGTGAGTGCCAGGCGGTTTCACGAACACCACGCGCCACACCTACACAACCATCGCATGACAATTGCACAGCCAAATTTTCCTTGGCAGCTGTCAGGCAGAACATTATCACCTATTGTCGAGCCAAACAGGTCACCGATTTACCTGTCGTTACTTGTTACCTTCGGTGCAGTTCATTTAAAGCGTTCATCACTCAAACTTTGTGCCTTTCAGACGCTTTTATTAATAGGTGCCAATTACTTTAAGGCAGGGTGTTGAGAAGTGCACCTGCGGTATGGGAATGCCGTTCACACCAGAGTATTCCTGACTATTTATTTATTTATTTACAGGCTTGTGATAATTAGACTTTAAAACGATTAGCACAAATCACAACTGGTTGCTTACAATTTGGTGAATAGTCATTAAGCCTTAATGTATTCACTGAATCGTGTTAATGATCTGCGTTTTAGGAAGTAATGTTTTCTTGAACCGTTAACCCAAAACATATCGTACCCACACATCATGGTCATGTGACTTTTTCTCAGCCAAAAACTATATCGGATTTATCGTATAATATAATTATATTATATATATATTATATTGGAGTATATCGGGCTTTATTAGTGTGTACGATAAAACAACATGGCCTGAATGTACAAGTATGTTTACACCGATTGGGATTCAATCCAAATTGTATTTGTAACACACACACCTACACACTCACTCGTTGCTACATGCCATATAATGCTGGGATCTGATTTAGATTACATGCAAATGTTTCATTCGATCAAAACGAGTCGTAATGCTGCCATGACCAAGTTTCGCTAAAAAGAAAACGACAAATGATAGTGTTAAATTAAACCGTTTGTAATGGCAGTGAAATTCACGCTCACATTGGGGAGGAGTGTCTCAATCAACCTATTGTTACAGAGTTTTACAGGGTGACCCAAAAGACTTTTGCAATGCACATTGGCAGCCATGTACAGTTGGCAGCACTGTGATACAGGGACCTGGAGAGAAAGTGTGCTTTTGATATAACAATGCTAAAATGTTTTCAGTTTAGGGCCTCATGGTTGGGTTCCTCTGAAACACTTGGATTAAAAACTATGAAGAGACCGGATCTGGTCTTTTTTTTAAATAAAGATACTGACAGGACTACCTAGAAGCACTCCTACTCCACAAAAAATAAAAGGCAAGTTTGTAGTGGTTCAATTTCTGTCTAAATTCTATTTTTATTAAGTTTTTTTGTTCAAACTCCTGCCATTTCCACCTTCACACATGACGTGAAGGGTTTATATAAAGCGGGCGCTCGCATCCATAGCGACTTATTCTAAGGTAATATGGAAATATATATTCAAAGCCCCTCGTCCCTTCCTTGTGGGCCTTTTTGGTGGGGCTCGGATTTGAACTCCATTCCCAGTTTACTCAAAGCCATGTTTGGTATCGAAAGGAAAAAGCTGACGTGAAACCAAACATACAAAAGTGCATCCAGAAAACTGAACGGACCCCCCCACCCATAAAATGTAGTCGGGGACGCGAATTTTTCCGTAAACTGCGTATTTTTGCCTTGTTTAATAGAGCCGATGCAGGACCATGATGCATCGAGTAAAACGCCAGACGTGAGTCGTTTACATTAAACATTAATATGATTGTCCATTCTGTCTCTCCGCAGGAAAGACTCGGACGAAGCGGACCTGGTGCTCGCCAAGGAGGCCAATCACAAGTGTCCCCAGATCGTCATTGCGTTCTATGAGGAGCGCCTGACTTGGCACGAGGACGGCGAGAAGAAGGAGAAGGGTGCCACGGCCGTGTAAGCGCACACTCCCACCGAAAACTCCCCGTACCCTCCCCATAACCCCCCTCCCTCCCTCCCAGAGACAGACGCGAGTGCACTCACAATCCTTCGTTCCGGACCATTTTAATACCACCACTTGGCCTCCGGGCATCAGAGGTCACTTCTTTTAGCCCCCTTTCATCTCCCATCTAAACGGCAACTCTGTCAAACACTGTCTCGAGTATTGAGGGATGAGCGAGTTATTGAGAACTATGCCAAGAGCTTGGGGAATGGAAGATGTTAGCCTGACGGAGTCACACGGATAGTGTTTATTTTTTTGTTTTCTTTCTTTCTTTTTTTTCCTTGTTTTTCTCGCTTATTTCTTCACCATAGTGTGTGTTTGTATGCCAACAGTATATTTTTGTTCTTCCCTCCCCCCGTGTGTGTTGACTTGATAGTTTAGGTTCCATACAACAGTTGGTGAAATGTATTGAGACAGTCGAATTTCTTTCTTTTTTTGTTTTGTTTTTAAAGTGTTTTATCAGAAATTGTTGTTCTGTATCTGCAGTGCTGGAAAAGTCGCACCATATTTGTAATATGTTTCTTATGAATCCATATTCTGATGTATTCCTCATATCATTGTCCCCCCCCCCCCCCCCCCCCTTTTTTTTTTTTTTTTTTTTTTTTTTTTTTTGTTATTGCATCGATTTTTAAAAAAAAATGAAAACGAAAAGAAAGAAAAAAAAAGCTTCCCGAATGCGAGAAATCAACATGAACTGAACCCAGGTTTTTAAATTGATGTGCTTCGTGCAACTGCTTGTGCTTAACGTATGGGGACAATCATCACTTCTGTTAATGTCAGTGTTTGTGTTTTTTTATATATAGAGAGTATATATATATATATATATATATATATATATATATATATATATATATATATATATAGATATATATATATATATATATACATATACACACACACACCCTTTCTTGATTCTTTCTTTAAGCTTGTGAGGCCATGCACCTGTGATGTTTCATACCGAAGTGCTCCACCTTGTGGCCAATCTGCTGAGCATTTGTGTTTATCTACACCATTTTTTTTTTAACCTAAACCTTTGGGGTTCACACATTTTATTTCCAACCAGGGTAGAAGTCACACCTTATAGCCTTTGAGGCGTGTACCGAGTGAAAAAGGATGATTTTGTGGATTAAACCCCCTCCCCCCCCCCCCCCCCCCCCCCCCCCCCCGTCCCGACATCGTGACGGCTTTACTGTCCGCCACTCCGGTTCGATTCTTTTCGAAACGGGAATTCTGTCCTTAACCGGGTTATAAACTCAGGTGTGTAATTCTGTGTTTTGTAGAGCCACTGGACAAATAAATTTAAGCCAATAAACTCCCCTGACTTTCATTGACCCGACAGAGCTACTGATTCCGAGTAAAAGACAACCAGTAAGGCACGAGGTTCAGTCCGGTGAGAAGAACCAAAAGCTTTGTTTTTTTAATTATTATTATTATATAAATCCTCTCGTGTATCTCTGCCGTGTTTTAGCCAGCAAGGAGAACTAGCAAAGATGATGGACTGCTACTGCTACGGTTTTGAAATACCATGTCTGTGTATATTGTAAATCCCAGCTAGAGAAGGAAATTTTGTTTATTTGTTTGTTTGTCCTCTTTTGGTCTCGTGTTATCAAAGTCCCCTTCACCATTTCATCAGGCATTTGTGTTTTTCCAGAATACGGTTTTGATGTCTTTTACCTAGAGATTTTTTTAAATGTCTTGTATCAAATTGTAGTAAACCTAGTTTTCCACACGAATTTGATAGTTTGTCATTTTCGAAGGGTTTTCTTTTTTTTTTTGATAGTTGAAAAGACTTCAATATGAAAATGTTTGCATGGTTACAGGTGAAATGTTCCTCTTTTTTTTCGTGTTTTGGTTCGTTTGGTTTATGAACACAGGCTTAACTTTGCCAGCAGATGGTGCTATACGCATAGAGTCTTTTATCCACGTTTCAAACTAGTGTTGGGTGCGATTTTTTTTTTTTGTTTGTTTTCTTTCTTTAATTCTATTGGTGTAGTAAACTTTCTTATAAAAAGAAACAACACTGAGCATTCGAAAAGACCAAAAAAAAAAAAAAAAAAAAAGACCCACCACTAAATATGTAACATACAAGGACCAAAAATAAGTTTTACGATTTTATTATTATTATTTTTTTGCTCCATGGACGCATTCATTCGGGTTGTTTTACACAATCTCTGCGCACATGTACACACAGGCAGTAGCTACACGCCACGATCACTAGTACGACGGTTTGACAACTCTTGTCTTTTAATATGTTCCTCATGGTGGCTATTCCTGGAGAGCGTTTTATAAATTAGCCCACACACTGCTTACATGTGAACTCTCTTTCTCACAGCTGTGTTTGTAAGTGTAGAATGTTGCTGCAGACATTCAGTCAAAACTGTCAAATCAAAATAAAGAAATTATAAATAAGACCGGTTGCTGTGACGACAGGCCCCCGAGCCGCTTTTCATCCTTCACTGCGCGCTGAACTTCCACTTTCTACATTTCCTTTCTTCTTTGTCCAATAAACATTTTCTTTTCTTTGGAATTTCACACACATTATATATATATATATCTATCTATATATGTATGTATATATATATATATATATAAATATATATATATACACATACACACACCCCCACATACTGTATATTATGATATATTATATATATATATATATATATATATATACAAGCACAAGCACACACATGCATGTATGTGTATATATAATATATTTATATGAAAAATATTTTACGTGAATTAAAAAAATCACTATATTTAGAAATGTATTTTTATTTATGATTTGAATTTGAGTAGTTTTGTGATTTGTTTTACTTTTATTATTTAATGTATTATTATTATTTTTTAAAAAAAGGAATTTATTGTTATACTTTTTTATTCTAGTTTAAAACGCACAAGTATAAAAGTGGAGGATTTGATGAGTAATCAAAGTGCTTCTGAGTATGTTATAAATCCAGGCTGAAAAATAACCCCCCCCCCCCCCCCCCCCCCCCCCCCAAAATACAGGAACGAACCGCTGACGAAACCGGGACTCTGAGCCGTCCGAATCGGGAACGACTCTATCAGACTGACGGGTGTTTCGGAGGCCTGTTGCTCTTCTCACCTCTGCACAGCTCAAGAGCAATAAAAGACAAGCAATCTTTCAGTTTTCCCCTCCAGCTCTTCTGCATAGATGGTTGCTTTCTTGCCTACCTCAGTGGCAGTGGAATTTTCCAAAGTGGGAGTGGGGGGGGGATCTGGATCCCTCCAAATGGAATGCAAAGGTCACCAGTAAATTTTGCGGCCGTGGGGAGCAGAGGGAGTGTGAGGCAGCATGCTTTATGGAGAGCTGGGCCTCTCTGGACACACCGACGTCTCCACCTGGAGAAGAAGCTTTCAGATGGGCTGGATCGGCAGCGAGAAGGAGAAGAAGTAGGAGGGTGGAGAGCCAAACCGATCCGGCTTTTGGAAAGAAAAACAGCCGTGCAGACAGAGTGGAGAGTGTGCGAGACTGTCTGTTTTATAAAGACCAAATATTCCTGCTTGACTGCGAACCCAAAAAGAAAGAAAAAAAAAACGATTCGCAAGCCGATGCAAATTTTACAGAAATGCATGGGTCGGGGCGTTTATCTGCACTATATGGGGGGACAAGTCGAGCGAAAAGGTTTTGCACGCACGGTTTTTAATTAAGGAAAGCGCTACGCTACGTTGGAAGTATCTCCACGTTGGTCAAGTGTCCACTGCAAATCCGGACAGTTGGAAGAACAAGAAAAAAGAAAAAAAAAAAGGGGGGGAGCCCGGATTAGTAGGTGTTTATGAGCGTTTCTTCAAGCGCCAGGACAAACTCGAAGCAGAGACGCCCGAGGAAACAGTTTGTCTCTGCAACCTTTCGACCAAATGAGCTCCGCTGGGCTTTCGCAGGGCTTCGGTGCCACTGCGCATTAGCCAAATGGATGAGTGTCGAGGGGGCTGGCAAGCAGCTGTGGCGGTGGGGGCGCGGGTACAGGGAAAGGGTTTGCTGCAGAGGGCCGCATTAACACTGCAGCTTTATTTCTACACACACACAGATATATATATATATATATATATATATATATATATATATATATATACACACACACACACACACACACACACACACACACACACACACACACACACACACACACACACAGTCTCTCCATACAGTGCCTGGGATCCTCACTGTTTACTGAAGTGAAACCTCCTTCCCCCCTAAATAAATAAATAGATAAAAGGCAAGAGCTGTTTCCTCCCAGATCCCTTGAATGTAATATATGATCTGCTTTTTGACCTTGAAAGACCTTTTAAAACAGAATATGGACGCTTAGCTGGGCGCTACCGATGCGGTACTAGTGTGTCTATTGCCCCTTCCATGTGGCTTCTACCGGACGATGTTGCGCCTCAGCCCCGTTTGCTCGATCCGTGCACACCTCTGCGAATTTGGGTGCAGGCCGCGTTCAATGTGCAGCAAAGCGCCGAGACAAAAGCCCTGGTGCTCCCACAAGCCCCTCCCTGCCAGCCCTCCTTCTCCTCCCGTGGCCGAGGGAGCAGGAGAGTTATGGCAGTCATAAAAGGCAGATAATGCATTGTTAACTAATTCTGTCTGCTCGAAGCTGATGTATCAAGCACTCTAAATCTCCACGGCTCCAATAAAATGCAAATGCTAATGCTTGCCTGTGTGCGTGAGCCGATTCGGTTCGGGGTGCCGCTGCTGCAAGGGGGCCCAAGCACCACTAGCACTGAATATATATATATATATATATATATATATATATATATATATATATATATATATATATATATATATATATATATATATATAGCAAGGCGATGGAAGTGGAAAGTGGAAATACCGGCAGCACAAAAGTTCCTGGTCACCTGAGCGACGAAGGAGTATATGACTATTTCTCTTTAGCTGAAATGTAATTTCAGCTGACTCAGGGAACGAACGCTGCGAGAGGGTCGTCCTAGACGGGCCTTTGATAGCGACCCAGTGCATAGCAAGACACTATTGTTTAAGTCTTCAATCTTATCCTCAACGGGCCGATGTAACTGCAGGCTTTTATTCCAGATAGATTGGAGGCACACTTTATTGTTGATTGGAGAACGAGATGAACCGATTAAACAAGTGAAATCGAGTCCTGTTTGGTTTGTAATGAAAACCTGGACCCATTGATGAATGGGATTGAAAAGACCCCCCCCCCCCCCCCCCACAAGACTTAATAAATAGTGTGTGTGTGTGTGTGTGTGAGCATTACTTTGGTAATTCTACATACTTATTGTTTAGCGAGTAAAACAAAGGCCTCTGTACCTTACATAATACCAAGAGAAAGACCTGTTTCGGTGTTATAAACTAGCTAGTAAATTCTACAACAGGGATGTTATAGATGGGCCACCATCACTGTTTCATTGGCTGAACTGTGTGTGTGGGGGGGGGTAAAATGTGACAGTGGTATAACATACCCATAGTCCAGGGTGTAAATAATGGGAAAGGGCACCACAGAGGGGACCAAGCACTGCACAAACTAGACAGGCAGGCTGAGCCTGGCCCGGGTGCCTATGAAGGCTCGGTTAAAATAATAGTGCGCGATATAATGTGTCCCCACTTTCGTCATATCACTTTCTCATGATTCTCCGTGCTGAACAATGGAATGACGGGAGAATGAACGTGTAGAAAATGTGTCAGCCCATAATGCCCCGTCCGCTGATTCATGGGCCGTTTCGAAACGCGAGCTCAGGGCAAAATCGTTGCGCGGCTTCCCCTGTATAATTTATAAACGCTTCGCGGCGGAGGGCTTCCGTGCAGAAATATTCGCCGTGCGCTTGCCCCCGGGTTGGGAGTGATTATCAAAATGCTGAGTGTACCTCTTAACGGTTTCAGATTGAAAGGAAATGCACAAATAGTGCGTTTGGTTATCTGTTTAGACGTACATCTACCCTATTTATTAGTATTATTTTTCAGCCGGGTTTAATTGGCATAAAGACTAAACTGGTTTGATTGATGGAGATTGGGGAGAAATGACACTGGCTGGCTGGGCATAAAAATGTGTACTTTCTTTCAATACTTGCAACTTGCTGAGACATCTAATGATCGTCCCAGATCTACATTTTAATTAACAAGCAATCCTGCACCATCACTTAATGATGATTTGTTCGAAACTCTGGGAACTTAATTAGATTTGTAGATGGGGAGGTTAAAAGTGTGTGTGTGTGTGTGTAAAAAAAAAATGAATACTATATAGAGCATGACAACCGGAATTGTGTAATGTGTGTATTTCGGGGCTTTATCCCCGACACGTTAAAGTGCCATGTGACGATACGCACGACATGTCTCATTATAGAAAAGCGTATTAAGGCTAAATAGATCGAGTTGCGATAAACGCCAGCGTGCGATGGCATCCGTGGCCTGGCGACGAAATATATATACGCAGGAGTTTTTGATTTATATTAGGCTATGGATTTGACCAGTGCTTTTTGCTAATGACATCCACACACACATATTGTTTTCTGTTTCTCAACCCCAAGTTAAAAAAAAAAAAAAAGAAAGAAAATAAAAATGACTGCATATTCCAGGCTTTGTTTTGGTCAGCTCCTAAATTTACGACGTCGACTTTTCGGCGCCCCGTCCCCGTGTTAAAAATCTTCTCGAGTTTCCCGACTCGTGGCTGAGAAGCGCATTAATTCTGCTCGTAGCAGACACTTCCGGTCTCAGGTCAGAGCCTCGCGGGGGCCCGAGACACGGCCGAGAAGAGCTCTAAGCTCCGAAAAGGCTGTAATAAACATTCCTGTACAACAAGCTTTTGGTTTTATGTTTTTGCAAATTCCATTTATACACTCACACCGGCATTCCGGAGACTAACACACTCTTTGTTTTCTATCCTGTTAGCCATTTATTCATGTATTTGCATGCTAACCGTTTGCGTGAGCGAGTTTTCTCACGTGCGAAAATGTGTTCGGATTCTTTTGATTTCCCAGACAGGGCACATTTGTCTAATGGGAAACCCGGCGGCTCGTCACATGCATCTCGTAAAAGTGTCCAAAGATGACTAATATTGCTTTCAGACAGAGATGCGCCGTGAACGGGGGGATTATTCTATCGAGTGTCCGTGAAATCCCTTGGCTTATCGATGCAGGAATAAGCCATGATTGAAATTCCCATGCTCGAAAAAAAGTGCCATACATAAGGAGGGGGAAGGAGGGGGGGGGGGTGTTCCGTTTGAGAGGCATGAAAAGTTCCCAGTTGTCAATAAGGCTTCATTTCAAAGCATGCCTTTTTGCAAAACTATATCGCGTCGTTAAAAGCGCTTTCTAAGAAATATATAAGAGGGGGAAGGGGGGGCTTTTACCCGCGGACGTTGTTAAACGGTGTGGCTAGATTAGGATATCGCGCGGTGCCGATACGCGCCAGGACCGCGGCGCCGCAAGAAGAATAGCCCACGATATGTCTAATGGTTACGATCCCCTCCATCATCTTTACACCACGGGAACGCCGTCACGCTCCCGGTGGGGTGAAATACAGGCAGGGCAGAGTTGCAGGAATTCTGCAACGTGAGAGAATTCGGAACGAAAGTTGATGGGCAGGTTTCCAGCAAAACACACGTACCCATTCGAAATTCTTTCTTTCTTTCTTTCTTTTCTCACTTCTTTCATTCGATTTTTTTGTTTTGTTTTTTGGCTCCATTCCCACTCACCCTACCCCTCGAACCCAAACCCCCGGTTCCCATATTTCCTCCTGAAACTCCTTCCCCTAATATTTGGGCTCTGATCTAAGTGTTCCGTAGCATTTTCCAGACCTTTAAATCTGTCCACATGTAGCCCGGTGATGGGAGCTAAAGAGTTGCACATCGAATTCCCTAAACCATTTTTCTTCCAGCATAGAGGAACTCTATATAAACTATACAAATGCTGCACCTCTTCCACCTTTTCTATCAAACGACAAATATACGAACAGGAAAAGTCACCCAGCTCCTAATAATCAGCGTTTTGCTCTGATTCGTACCAAGAAAATTGAAAAGGATTCCAATCCAGGAGCTCACAACGGCCGCGTTTACAAGCCCCAGCAAACTATGTGAAAATGTATGGCAGATGTGTTGCCGTGGTGACGGTAAAAAAAAAAAAGAGTTGCCGTCTGTCGTGCGGCGTAAAGACCTTCGAGCTCATCTGGTTCCTATAGCCGGCGCCTGCTGCGGTGTCTCCGTGAGCCGCCCTGCTACACTGATCTCAGACCTGCAGTGTCAGATTCTCCCGTAAAGGTTAATAGATGTGAGTGGGAGGCAGCTTGTTTTGGACCGGCATCAGGTACAGCTGGGGCCAGACGCCAATTTTTTTTTCGGGGGGGGGGGGGGGGGGGGGGGGGGGGGGGGGGGGGGGGGGGGGGGGGGGGGGAGGGGGGGGGGGGGGGGGGGTGGGGGGGGGGGGGGGGGGGGGGGGGGGGGGGGTGAAGGAAATGATTGCGATACCACCCGGGTCTACTTACTACCCACCGCTAATGCTCGGATTCGGAAAGTTCCAGCACCTGCCATGAACTGTTTTCGCCAACCGAAATCCAATCCGGGGGCTCGGGATGGGGCAAAGCAATTAGTCCGATTATTCATCCTGTCCCCCCCCCCGCACCAATATGGATTCTTCAACGAAAATACCAAAATCACTCTCTCGTTTTGGGCCATTTTAAAAAGCGCCGAATCCTCATCTCATTTTGCCTTGTCGATCACGGTAAATTGCCCAAAGGATCGGTCACAATCCGGGTTGATTCATGATGATGTGACGTGAACACTAGACCAGAGCTTATACAAGCACAACACTGGCCAGAATCGTGAGGATTCACGCCAAACACAACCGTCTCTGTTTTTACAATCTGCCAGTGAAAAAATGGCTGCTGCTCGTTCGGGACGTGAAGGGAGTGCTTTTTCTGCCTGTACTGCCTCCTGCTGGCGCGCACTGGAAACGCAGCTCCGCAGCGACATGCGGCAACCGTGAGAGAACTCGTTCAAGGCATCGTTTTCGGAATGACCATTACTAATTCATTCATTTATTCAACTGCTTTATCATAGACAGGGTACCACAGAAGTCATTTTGGAGCTATAAAGTGGTACGAAATATGGATTATTGCTATGCATCATTTTGCCGGATATGATTTGGGTAGAGAAGCGTCTCAGCACTGCAGTGTCCGTGCATTGAGCAGTGTTTTTTCTTTTATTTAACATCGTTAAAGTACAGAATCATGGAGTATAATAAAGTAATATGATTAGTATTATTATTATACTTACATGAGAGTATTATATTGTTTTTGCTTTTTTTAAAACATAATATACATTTAAATACAATATATTATACTTCACTAGTACATATTAGATCTGTGGCATATATTGCTTTTATTACAGTAATAATATTCAACACTGTATATATACTATTGTGTGTCGACATTTGTCTCGTTTTTATTCGGCCACCAGAATAACACCATAGTATTACAATACTACTATTAGTACTGTGTTCTATAATAATATTAACAACAACAACAACAACAACAACAACAAAGAATGATAATAATAATAGCGAAGAGGCGCTGTTCCTCTAAAATCCCACCCGGACCCAAATGGTAGTCTCTCTCTCTCTCTCTCTCTCTCACACACACACACACACACACACACACACACACACACACACACACACACACACACTTTGTATTCACATTCTAAGATGACCGCGCGTATTAATTCTGGTTGTAACTATAAAACAAAAACAAAAATAACAAGAAAGATGCTAATCCAGTATGAATTTCTTGAGTAGTTCAAAAACTATTTTTTTATTGATTAGCAACAACAACAATCAACAATAATAACAACAACAATGATAATAATAATAATAATCGTTGTTATTATTATGACTATTATTAGAGACGGAGTAAACCGTGTCAACTGTTGTCGCACTGTTATCCGGCCACCAGAGGGCGCTCCCGCCAAACCATTTGAGGGGAAATTATATTGCGATTTCAGAGTGCCATTTTAGTTTAGTGGAATCCGCTTGAAACCCTAAATTATGCCATTTTTTTTAAATCGGGAATTTCAAATAAACAATAGACAGTTTAAGGAGGCGTTAATACGAAAAACCTACAATTGTGTTTTTCACACACTTAAGAGGGCGAAGAGTGGGAGAGAAAGTGTGTGTGTGTGTGTGTGTGTTTGTACCTGATGCCACGGTAAATTGCCCACAGGATCGGTCACAATCCGGGTTGAATCATGATGATGTGACGTGAACACTAGACCAGAGCTTATACAAGCACAACACTGGCCAGAATCGTGAGGATTCACGCCAAACACAACCGTCTCTGTTTTTCCATTCTGCCATTGAAACAAGGCTGCTGCTTGTTCGGGATGTGGGGGCGCTCTTTCTGCCTGTACTGCCTCCTGCTGGCGCGCACTGGAAACGCAGCGACATGCGGCAACCGTGAGAGAACTCGTTCACGGCATGACCATTACTAACTCATTCATTTATTCAACTGCTTTATCATAGACAGGGTACCACAGAAGTCATTTTGGAGCTATAAAGTGGTACGAAATATGGATTATTGCTATGCATCCATTTTGCCGGATTTGATTTGGGTAGAGAAGCGTCTCAGCACTGCAGTGCATTGAGCAGTGCTGTGAGCAGTGTTTCTGGGTTAAAAAACAAAACACAACACCAAACTCTCAACATCAGTGTGCTTTAAGTCATCATCATCATCATCATCTCATGAACTTAAATGACACTTTACAGTACTTACTACAGATAACCCCAGACGCCTCCCAAGTGCCTGTAATAATATAATAGGAAGTGTTTACTGTGCTCACAACCTCAACACGCCATGTTAGTCGAACTGCTGTGCTGAGGATGATCCACTGCCCAAATGATATTAGTGCTGGTCCTCGGGTGGTCCATTAGGGAAGAAAAAATAAATAACGCAGAGGGGCTTCATGCAGCCGAAATTGTGTACGAAACAGAACGAATATTGCTTTTATTAATGCAGGGGTGAAAATATGCGAAAAGACACGGGTTGCATGGGTTTCCCCCGGGTTCTCAGGGGTTCCTATAGCGCAGGTAGGAGGGACGATGCTGATAAATGGACTTGATAGTGAGTGTGTGTGTGTGTGTGTGTGTGTGTGTGTGTGTGTGTGTGTGTGTGTGTGTGTGTGTGTGTGTGTGTGTGTGTGCATGATATCATCTGCTCATATGTTGTAAAATCCTGCTTCCTTGCACCAGTGATGAGGATAAAAATATAATATAATGTAATGTAATGTAATATAATATAGTATAATATAATATAATATAATAAATAGTATATAGGGGTAGCATGTTTTTTTAATTGAACATAGTTAAAGTACAGAATTATGAAGTATAATAAAGTTATTAAATATCACCTAAACAAATTATTATTATTATGTTTACACGAGAGTATTATATTGTTTTGTTTTTTTTAAACATAATATACATTTACATACAATATATTATACTGCACTGGTACATATTAGATCTGCGGCATATATTGCTTTTATTTCTGTAATAATATTAAACACTGTATATATACTATTTTGTCACATTTGTCTCGTTTTTATTCGGCCACCGGAATAACACCATAGTATTACAATACTACTATTAGTACTGTGTTCTATAATAGTATTAAAAACAATAACAACAATAATAATAATATTGTTATTAATAATAATAATAATAATAATAATAATAATAATAATAATAATAAATAAGTACATTATATGGCATGGTGCAGGTATGTCCTATGCTGTGAGAGAAGATGCCCGAAGTTTTCTCTTTTCTCCCTGCAGAAAAACGCTCTCCATACCGGCGAAGAGGCGCCGAGGCGCTGTGTGCTGTTCCTCTAAAATCCCACCCGGACCCAAACGGCAGTCACACACACACACACACACACACACACACACACACACACACACACACACACACACACACACACACGTACACGAGAGTTTGGACTCACATTCTAAGATGACCGCGCATATTAATGCTGGTTGTAACTTTAAAAAAAAATAAAAAATAACAACGAAAAATAAATGCTAATCCAGTATGAATTTCTTGTTCAAAAACTCTTTTTGTTATTGACTAGCACCACCAACAACAAATGAATAATAATAATAATAATAATAATAATAATAATAATCCTTATTAACGGAATAACTTATTAATTAACGTGTCAACTTTTGTCGCATTGTTATCAGCCACCAGAGGGCGCTCCCGCCAAAATATTTTATAATTTACATTGCGAAAGGAGAACGTCCCCGTTTTCCCCCCCCCCCCCCCCAAAAAAAAATAAAAATAAATAAATAAATAAATAAAAAACAGTTTTCAGAGTGCCATTTTAGTTTAGTGGAAATTCCCACAATCCGCTTGAAAACCTAAATTATGCCCCTTTTTTTTACAAATCTGGAATTTCAAATAAGCAATAGACAGATTATGGAGGCAGTTAAGAAAAACCCACAATTATGTCTCACCCACACACAGACACACACTCAGAGAGAGAGAGAGAGAGAGGAGAGAGTGAGAGGTCCCCTTTTTTTGAGAGAGAGAGACCTCGCCCCACTCCTTTCCCTTCCCCCCCCCCCCCCCCTTGAGAATCCGAGAGAGAGAGAGCGAGAGAGAGAGAGAGAGAGAGCATCTCCTCTCATCCTTCAACTCATCGGTCTGGAACTTGAGTAGCTGTCGTAACGTGCTACATGAGCTTTTATGATCATCTGCTCCCACACCATATCAACACCCCATCATTTAACAATGAATCACATTTTTCAAATTCCACCACAGACCTGCACCTACTACACTGGATCCTATACAAACAACATTAAAAAAAAAAAAGTTTTATTACACCGATATAAAATTCCACTACACTGTTATTGAACGATATTGACATTTATATTGCTCCAAAAAAATTATTTGGGCTATTAAAATATTACTTTTGAAATAAACGCACTGTTTAAAAAAAGGTATACGTGAAATCTGGAGAGCGTGCTATTTTTTGCTCTTTTACCTCACTGTCCAGAAATCCATTGAAAAAAAAAAAAAAAAAAAGAAGGGAACTAAAAAAAAAAAAAAAAAAAAAGAGGCAACTGTCTATTCTTGTGTATTGACTTTCTGAATAAACCTTTCTTGAATAAATCTTATCCTTGAATTGAGACTTAAAGCACTTTCTGATGCCCTGCGCTGCTAAATACCGCAAATGTAAATGTAAATGTAAATGTGTATACTTACCACCAGATGGCGCTGCAGATATGCTATATTCTTCTATAACTGGTAGGAAATAAAAGATTTTGTAATTTTTTTTTGTTGTTGCGCAAATCAACATATTTAAATATTAACTCTTAGATATTTATTAAAGGAACATTTGAGTAACAATAATACAAAAAGCGCCCAATAAACGGAAAGTGTAACCCTCTCTCTCGCCTTGCCGCCCCCCCCAACCGATCCCCGCTGGGTTCTGGGCTGCGTCCCAAATTGTTAAAATAGTTCTCCAGGATAGGTTACAATTGATCCACTGGAGGTGCTATATTACTATTATTAACGGCTCTCACCAAGGTGTCAACAGCCTTAAAAAAAAGAAAAAAGAAAGAAAGAAAAGGAAATAAATGATAAGTCGTAAAAAAAAAAAAAATCTCATAAATCTCGAATGGATCAGCGCTTTCAGGAAGTGAATAGTCATTTGGAATCGAGCTTTTGTTATTTTTCTTAGCCTAAAGCTGTGTGTTTTAAATCTTCAGTAAGAAAACGTTAATCCCAGACATCCACTCAGATATTTTCACTTTTATATACATAGCCAAACACTATTATTATTATTATTATTATTATTATTATTATTTATTCAGCAATAATTATCTCTACACCGAAGTGAACAGGGCCTGGTTACTCTTCTTTCTCGTCCCTGTGTTTGATGGATGAATAGATATCTCAATCTTTAGGTCAAACGTGTAATTTGCAAAACACACATCAGCCACTAGATCATCGTAAAAGCATTATATTGGGTCTGTAAAGAATATCCTCAACAAGACAGGCCTGGTCTTCTGGCAGTTTAGATGATGAAGGGGAAAAAAATCCCCCCCCCCCCCCCCCAAAAAAAAAGAACTTGGATGGAGTCCATCCTGACTCCCAGTTGAATCAAGCAAATGGTCCAGACTGGTGGTAAACATTCCCGTTTGTTTTTCTTGTTGTTATTGTGTGTTTACCGGTTTACCGGGACTAACGATGATTTTTTTCCCCCCGTCTTTATCCTTGTTGTGTGCTGAAGATTTCCAAAGTCTGAAACTGTTTGAAACCTTACAGGCATCTCTCGATTCATCTGTAATCATCAATTTCAAGTTACATGTAACGGCGTTATGTAATTTAAGTGCAAATTAAAAGTAACAGCAATCCGTTACAGGTACAGCGAAAAAAACATGTAATTAAGTTACAGTTACTTTAGAAAATGTTGAATATTACAAATTTCCAATAACCCCCCAATCAACAAAAATTTTCGTCCGCACCTCAACAATTTAATTCTGAAGACGCTCAGTTCTGAAAATATAACCCACTTTTTCCGAGCGCCACCTAGTGGACAAATGAGAGTATTCAAACTGCAATCACATGTCGGTTACTTTACTTCTATAAAGTCATTGAAAAGTTACACTACATATTACATTTTGAATAGGGCACTTTGTTATCTGTAACCTATTATATTCCACTGGTTATCATCAATACCAATCAATTAATCACTTAATAATCAACCACCAGATTCGATCATTCATAAAATTACAATGAATCCGGAACTCTAAATTCCGGTGTTTATCCGAGACTCTTTTTTTTTTCTTGATTGCTATTGTTAATGGATTCAGTGAAGCATGTCATGTGGGGGGAAAAAAAAATCAACAAAAGGAAATTGCTGGGTTCTTACAATCCTCGAGGGTTGTTTAGTCCATTGAGCATGTCTTAGCTTTTGCTGTGGAAGCTCCTTTTATAGCACCAACAAAATCAACACCGGAAAATGTTTTTTATAATTATTATAATTATTAAATAATTGCATTATTATATCTAATTGTAAAGTCAGGCGATCTCTGAGTCATTTGTGTACCCTCTGAACACACCCCAAACCACATAGAGCGGCTTAACTGGTTATAATGCAATACAATTATTTCTATATTACAATAAATGACATGTTGGCAATGAGGCCTCTAGTTAATTCTGTTTATTTTCTTTTTCTTTTGTCGTTAATTATTAGTAGCAGTAACATGACTGTACTAGGTTATGCTTGTGTCACACTATATATGTTTTTGTGTGTGTGTGTGTGTGGTGTGTGTCTTTGCATACATGTGCAGGCTTTAGTTCATTTTGGCAGGATATTGCCAAAGACGCTGAGCTCCAGTTTAAACACACAGACTTCTTATGCCCTGTTTAGGAAATCTTTGGCCCTTAACAAGGATCCATCCTAAATTAAATGTCTGTTACATGGTGGTCTGTCAGAATCTGATAAACTTGGCCCGAGGCACCAGTGTGTAGCATTAAATTTTGCAGATGTTATGTAGATTGGCAAGAAAACCCGGTAGTTGCAATAAAGACGGCTATGATGTGCACTAGATATATGTAAGGGTTTATATAGTGCAGTGTTTAAGCATGTGCGTGCATTTCCTAGTGACTGCTAGACATACAGAAATCCCAAAACGTCGTGCTCGGACTGTATTTAGCCCCCTCTTGTAAATCTCTGGAACATGGAATGCTGCTTTTTGTTAAACGCTGCATTCCGTTAACAAGCTGCGATCCCACATTAGGCCACTAGAGGGAGTTTGAACTCAGATGGTTAATCCATGCTTCATCAGGTCACGTGCGTTTGATGAATTTTGCTGCACATCATAAGTGCCATTTTATGATGTGGTTTATTATTATTTTTTTTTGCAGTTCTTCAAGGTCAGAATACTTTTGTTTAAAGTCACAGTTAAGCTCATACCCAGGCACTCTTTAAATCTAGACCTGCGGGTCTGTTTTGGTGCTTCACCCTCTCAACCGGACGAGTATCCTTGTTCTCAGGATTGGATTAGCCAATCCTTTCGATGGCCCCCAGATAAATCACGGTTATGGGACAAAAATGTGTTTTTGAGAACGAGAGAGAAAAAGCAATGAGCCCTGGAGGATTTATGACTGGAGACGCGAAGCCTTGATGTTTCACTGATGTGGGCTGTGGCCATGGCTTAGGCCCGAGGGCTCTGCCACACCGAAGTAAGATAAGCCTCCTGCGGATCTTCATGGAGCTGGCCAGATCCCCCACCCCACCCCTGAAACATGCCCTCTTTCCAGCTTTTGAAGTCCATCCATGTCCCTTCTTTCACAGCCCTGACATGCATGCTCAACAGCCGCCCCACTCGTTCATCTTCCCAGCGCACGGGGCTCAGGCCGTGGTGATGAAATATAGTGCGAGACCTGTTACATGTTAGTTTAAGAGATAGCGCAGGTGTAAATTACGCCGGAGACGCAAGCTGGTCTTATTTATGAGAGCTCTGTCGGGTGTTTAGGTGTTGGAGTGAGGTGGTGTAAATCAGACCATGCTGGTGTATATGTATATATATATATATATATATATATATATATATATATATATATATATATATATATATACACACACACATACACACATACATACACACACACATATATATATATATATATATATATATATATATATATATATATAATATATATATGGAATTGTTTGAAGGACTGTTATTCTCAAATGAAAGTTTACAATTGGCTGTGTGTGTGTGTGTGTGTGTGTGTGGGAGGAGGGGGGGGCGGTGGGAGTGGGAGGGGAGGGGTAAAAATCCAAGCCCACAAGGCCACCAGCATCGTCAAGGCCCGTGCAGTTGACACTGCGTGCAATGTCGCCATCGTTGCGTTGGTTATTTTAACGCGGCCATTTGCGTGAAATATATGTCTCGCAAAGTGTTCTTACTACTGTATTAAATATACACATTATTGTCACATTAAAATGTTATTGCTGCTTTATAGTGTGCTCGGTCCAAATCATAACACGCTGTAATTCAGCCTTGCAAAGCTGATCCTGCAGTGTGGCCTGCAGGATCAGGAGGAACGCTCCATGAATACTTAATGATAAAAAAAAAAAAATATATATATATATATATATATATATATATATATGTTTATATAAATGTATAAATAATAAAAAACTAGTCCTGATGCTCAAGAATAGAGAGAATGTTTCCCTGGCCTTGGCCGAGCAGCACCTGCCGAGCGGCATTTGAATAGAGCACCTCGGATGATGAATGGACGTGCGACGGCGAGTAGGATGTCCGAACACATTGTAAATGGGTCATTGAAACAGTAAACCCTGCTGGAGCACTTTGCTTGGTCCAGAAGGGACCGGCGCTGTGAGCAGTGTTGATTTTATACCTGTGGGCGTTTACGAGCCTCCCTCTGTTCTAACCCCCCCCCCACCCCCCCCCCCCCCCCCCACCCACCCCAGTGCTTAGGAAGTTGAGCCGGGAGAGGGACTTTTGGAGTGTGCTCGGCTATGAATCAATACTATACGTTACATTACGACCAGCTCACTTTCTGCACGGTGATTGATTCATGGGGCTCGTTGAACCTCAAGCAGGGCCTTCTACTCCTCCCTGATTTTTTTTGAAACGCAAGATTTATGGAGAATGCTCGTTTAATCCATTAGGCTCCATTCCCCGAGAATATTCTGCATCGTACTCTAACGTTATCAGAAACGTCTCGTTTGCCAATCAATTATCCCATGCATATAATCAGACAGGTCATGTGGTCATCACCATAGAACTCTTGAGTCAACAACCTGGTCGGGGACTATCAGTAACTGATGGTCCCACAGAAGGTCTTGAGTTTCCACAGAGTATCCACATAAAACATCCAGGTAGTAGCAGATCTGTTGAATGAAACGCCTTGTTGCTCAATGGCCAGACTGGTTCACAGCATGCTGGGAAGCTAGTGACTTAATTTCCCTTTGATCGAGTGATCGAGTAGTCGAGGTGTAAAATTTTACC
>JACRUU010000030.1:4128916-4156416 GCA_030449085.1 Kryptopterus vitreolus
AGAATGCGACTGATTTATGGCCTATGCTTGTGCTGAACCCACATATTCTGCATATGTGAGCACACACACACACACACACACACTCGCAAACCGCTAATACTGATGATTCCACAGGGTCAAAATGTATTCGAGCTTTCGTTTGGAGCCTTTGCAGCCTCGCATCCCCGTAATATTCATTTCCGCGCAGGCGCATTTCAGAAACACAGACCCCTAGGAAGGCTGTCGGTACATATTAGCACATACAAGACGCTCGCATGCATGCGATCGTGCACAGCCAAGAGCGGCAGCTTGTTGTTTCCATGTTGCCCGTGCGCTTTGGCTTGCGGGGCTGTCGGCGACGCTGATCGATGCGCCTTTATTGCTTCCCCTGGATTATCAGTCGAGTTCAACGGGAGGGGAAGGTGATTCATCAGCGCTAGAGAGCGAGCGAGAGAGAGAGAGAGAGTGTAAACGAGTAAGAGCAGGCAAACAAGGGAGAACGAGAGCAAAGCAGAGGAGGGGAATTAGAAAGGGAGATCTCTGAGATAAAAGGAAGAGAAAGAGAGAGAGAGAGAGAGAGATAAAGGACCAGCTTTGTACAAATGAAGTGAAGAAGATGGCAGGCAGATGGAGGGAAAAAAAAGATTCGCCTTTATTGTGAAAGAGTGCTCCCACTGCCCCCCAATGCTGCTTCCTAATTAAAGCTCATAGGGATAGGGATGGTAGGATGCACACGAGGAGGTGAAGAAGACAAACAACCAAAGGTGTGACCCCCCCCCCCACACACACAAACACATACACACACACACCCCCGGACTCTTCATGACATACCTGGCATGCCGGAGCGAGCTGCGTGGTTCCTGTTACGGCCCGTCTGCTTAACGATACTGTACATTGTGATCGGGCTTAATAACCCGAATGCTACAGAAAGTGGTGTGTGTGAGAGAGAGAGAGAGAGAGAGAGAGAGAGAGAGCGGAGCAGGACAATGGACACTGAGACGGAGGGCAAGAGACAGACGGTGAGAGAGCCACAGTGACAGAAGCGCACCTGTTCCGTCGCCGCTCCATCCATCAGACGGCCCGTCGCCGTCGCTCCTCTTCCCCCTCTCGGCGTATGCGTTCCCGATCTACCACAAGGTGCTTCCGCGCCAGCCGCGACCCCCCCGACACACACGCCTGTGCCAGGCTGCCACGCGAGGCCCGCAACATGTTAGCGAACCCCGGGACCAAGCGACTCTCCTCGTATCTTTCTCTATCCCTTCATCGTAGGCTCTAATCGGGTGCTCCTGAAACCCCAAAATATACAGGTGGAACAATGGAATAAAGAATAAACTTAGTAGTTATAAATATAAAGTACCCATAAGCCACCGCATTGAAGAAAGAGGAGACATTGCATTTATAAATGTTATGTAATCTATCACGCGACATAACAATCAATAACAATGACGCTAGTTCTATTAGCAATTAGCACTAGCAATCATGCTACTTCTATTAGCAATTAGCGATAGCAATTAGCAATAGCAATTAGCGATCATGCTATTTCTGTTCAACATGCCAAAAGTTCTTTCGAGTTGCATGTCATGCCGCGGAACGCCGGATGCAGCTCTAAGCGTTCGTTTCTCCAGATTGCGTTTCATGATATTCCGAAAAAGCGACAATATAAACATCATTCAAGGAAATAGCGCTCGTATTTACGTCATGCCATGCTACTTAAATGTGACTTGCACCGCTTATTAGCGAGGTACATTGACTGTTTAGTTCAAATGTTAGGACAATAAACGGCAAATATATTTATCCAAAAAATAACAACAACAACAACAACAAAAAACACCTGACACTGGAGATACTTTTCGTAAAAATATTCCCCTAAACTTATAAATGTCATCAGAAAGCAAATCATATCACTGATTATATCTTTTTAAAGGGATTATTATTATTATTATTATTATTATTTTATTTTATTAGAAAAAAAAGCACAGACCGGTGTAATTAGTTATAATGGGAACCCGTGTTTTCATGCATGAAAAAAACAAAAAACAAGCTGTAAATACCTGAATGCAATGTACGCAATTATACCTGTGTAAATACACAATTAAGGAAAGCTAATTCATCTTCCCGGTCTTTTAATTCAGCTCCCTGCAGATGATTTTGCCTTTGTAATCGTGTTACTTCTTCCCAACAACAAAATTACCAGAGGGAAAAAAAAACCCTGCTAATGGGTTTAGTATAATTATGTAATAATGTAAAGTTTTGCAGCTTGGCGTTTAAAAAAAAAAAAAAATTCTCCCCCATATGCGACTTCATAAGAGCAACGTTTAGTTTAGTCGCTTATGAATACAACTTAATCCGGTTTGGGTGTTCGCTGGCGAAGGACCCTCCCTGCCGAAAACACCTGCCCGTCTGGCTGCGTAAAAACGGCGGCCGTTTACCTTCGCCGCCCCCTGCGTTACTTTGTCTTCATATCCTGTGTAATCTTTTGCTGCCTCTCTCTGGAGATTTGTGCCTGTGTCTGTCCCTGAGATTGTCTTTGCCTTCACCTTTCTTTATGCCACTTTGCTTTTCTCTTTCCAGTGCCCCCCGTCTTCCCTCCGCACACCCCCCCTCCACCCCCTCCACCACCCCCCAACCCCTCTGATGATGGATGGACAGCTTGTGTATTTCCAATCTGCCATCTCTCCTGATGCGGTTAGGGCTTGGATGCTGCTGCAGGCGGAGGAGCGAGAAGAAGGATGAAGGGAGGGGTGGAGGAGAGGAACGAGGCGAGGCGAGGCCGGGGTGATGCAGAGGACACGGGATCTGGAAAACAAGCAAATGAAAAAGAATGCGACAACGACGGCGGGGTTTGCGAGGGACTCCGGAGCACGTGCTTGCAGAATCCGACATGTGCTCCTGCAGCTGCCGCGGCTCGTGCCATCTTGGCCGGAACAAGAAAATCGTATTGTCTGGCGTCATTTTTTTTTTTTTTTGCTCGTTGTGGATTCAACAGTGTTGCACTTAATATTATCGATGTGTTAATCAAGGCTTATGAGTTTCACCATTGGTTATTACCGCTAAATTTGATATGATAGCATGCGATATGAAGCAAAATATACCACATGATCCAATTTCATAATGCAATGATTCCTGGCGATACCATATGAATACTATACTACCGTATGAAACGTTTCAAAATCCTTCAAGAGGTGGATATGTTAGACAAAGTTATACTAAAGGATACTAAAGGCCAACTATTCATACCAATGGAATTCATTGGCACACGGTGCAATACAAGCAATATGATGCAATTCAAGTTTCAAGGGAAATGATTCGCTATTTGACTCTTCTGATTCTCTTATATACGATCATGTACCATTATGCTACATAAGGATCAGATGCAATGCTGTACAAAATGCTAGGATCAGAATGTGATGGGTCAAACTCCCAGTATGGGCCGGAGTGAATCGCATCAGCTAAAAACAAACAAAAAAAATGCATAATTTTTTTCGTTTTTGTTTCGCTAATGACCCTTACTAATTGATTTATGATTGTTGCATCGATTCATTTCAGTCGAGGCATTGATCCAAATCGTCGGACGGTTCCACCCCTGGTGCTCTCACCCTCTTGATTGGTCAGAAGATTAATATTGATTAGTATTCTATTAAGCAGCTCTGCCGGCCGCACCGCAGGTTTACGTCGACGCACGTTTTCTCCCCGTTTTTTCAACTTGGATATTATCCTATATATTATCCCATCTTATATTATCCTAATACAAATGATCAAGGGAATTTGCATCGTTGTTATGCTTTTCTGTAGACAGGGATCGGAAGTGGCCAGTGTCTCCGATGGGGAAGAGTTTGCTGTGGAGCAACTTAAAGAAAAGAAAAAAATCATTAAGAATAAATTACTAGTAGAAAGTAATTAAAATATTGAACAACCATAGCATTCTACTTGAGAAATAAATGTGTAAATGAACACAATCCATCCATCAGATATGTGTGTGTGTGTGTGTTTTTACTTTTTTGTTAAGTACTTTTTTGTTGTTAAGTATGTATATGTCATATATATATATATAATATATATATATATATATATCTATATATATATATATATATATATATAACTATTTATACCTATCTCATATATATATATACTATATCGTATTAATCCCCTATATATATATGCCGATACCCCCCCCCCTTTAACCAACCAATCAGTCAATTAATACAATTATTTGCCCCTCCACAGCCCCTTCCACAGGGCCCCCCTCCTTTTTGTGCACTGTGGTGCCTTTGCCTGGATATTTTTGGGTTGGAGGACTGATCTCCTCCATGTAATAACCAGAATTAGTAACCAGTAGAGGGAGCCAGTCGGACCAGGGTCTCTGGTTTGAACGTCCCTAATCCCGAGAGCGTCCATCAACCCAATGACGTCTGTCTGACGCGAAGTGATTTGCACGTGGTAAGCAAGTCCTAAATGAAAAGCAACCCGTGTTTTTTTTTTTGGTCTTTCCGCCAATCTTTCTTTGTTATTTTTGTTTGTTTTTTTTTTGGTAATTTTTATATTGTTATTTATAGGGACTGCAGAGGACATGGTCACATTCCTATGATTTCCCAGGTGAGAAGATCATGAATGATCATGTGATCTCTTTATGTCCTCGAAGGCCAGAGTACCTCTGACCTTCGACATTCTTTGGCTGGACCAGACTCATCTCTTTTCCTTGTCCTCGGAACTACCCAACCCGACACACACACCCGCCAGAGTCCTCTGTACAGCTCGACACTTCTTTTGGACGGACGCCAGACAAGACATTCAATTGCACTACACACCCACACACACACACACACACACACACACACAGTGTGTTTTCTCTGGGGGGTTCATGTCGGTTGTCGTGGCCAATGTGTGTGTGTGCAGATTGTGGCATGATCACGTTGGGATATCAGTATCAGTACAGACATCAATTGACACATGCCACGTTCCTTCACGTTAGAGCAGGCAGGCGGCGGGGGGGACGGAGCCAGACAAGAATCTTCACCCACACTACACACACACACACACACACACACACATGTGTGTGTGTGAGACATGATCAATATCAAGTACAGACATCAATTGACACATGGGAGTAATCCTTCCTTCACCACCTCAGGCAAGACAGCATTTTTTTAATTTGGCCATGTAGGATGAGACTATATTTTGCTTTAATTCCACACAGGCCATTGTTTTGCCCCCCCCCCCCCCCCCTTTCTTTCTTTCTTTGGTGAAGACCCCTTCATTGATTGTAATTAAATTTGCTCTTGTCTCTCTCTCTCTTTTTTTCACTTCTTTCCATCTGTGTGGTGCGACTGGCTCTTTCTCATTCTGCGCCGGTGTCATCCCTCACTGTCACTCTTTCGCTCTGAGGCATCGACCTCTGCCTCGAGCCCTGGTTCAGCGGCAGGTCACTCAAGGGAGGAAGGGGGGGACGGTTATGGGGGGTGTTGCCAGCTTCCTTTCCTTGCCAGGGTTATACTGCTGCCATGGCAACTGTTCAAGACTGTGCAAGCGTCCATGATTTTTTAATTCTTTTTTTCCTCCATATTTTTTTCCATCTTTCCGATCAGGCTTTTAGAACGTTTCCCTTTTCCCATTGACTTCACTCTAAATAATCCACATAATCCAGCACTTGTAGATTACTGATCTGGACACTTTGCCTTAAAGGATTCGGACCCGGATCAGACTCTAGCAAGATCATTCTTTTTTGGCAATAAACAAACCTCAAAAATCCATCTACGTTCGTTAGATCATACATAGGTTTTTGCCCCGTTTCAATATAGAGCTAGATTCATTCCAGAGGGCATCGCAGATGCAGGTGTTTTCATTTTCGCCTTCATGAACAAGACCAAGCATCGGGTTTTTATTTTCTGGTCACATCTGTGATCTTTCCTACAAGCCCTCGCACCGGATCCAGATCACTGTTGTCAAACTGCAAAAAACAAACAAAAAAAAACAATTACTTTTTTTTTTATCAAACACTTTAAAACCAGTTCTCCATAATAGGGCCAAATATTGACACTGTCAAGGTGCAATAATTCAGGGCATAAAAAACTCCAACAGCAATTTGCCAGTCCTGTAGCTGCCTTTGTTCTGTATTACGTTGTATTTATACAAGGGACGTTGTTCATATATCAAAATGTGATGAATGATTTTTTTTTTTTTTTTACGATGTCCCTGGGAAACTAGGAGGGGGGGGGTTGGGTTTGAACAAAAAAGAGAAAGAGAGAAAGAAAGAAAGAAAGAAAGAAAACGCTGCAAGCTCCTCTGCAATGTTATCCACATGTTTTGGTACTGAACAGACTTGCCGAGTGCCTCGGGCCACCACGTTCAAACCAGGTGGAGTTTCTATAAAAAAAAAAAAAGAGCAACTCACTATTAATTATGTCTTACAGAACCCACTTTGTTTCTGTGTTTTTCTTTTTCTTTTTTTTTCTTTTCCTCTCCTTTATCTTCTTCTGTCTTGCCAAACTGATATGATGGATCGGGTTATCAGTGTCCCACAGAAGCATGAGCGGCCTGTCAAGTCGGCTTTTGATGTTCGACAGCTCCAATCTCCTTCGCCCTCATGCTTTGATGATCCACTCTACCTCCAGATGAAGCGACACGGCAAGGTGCTTTACGCCGAGGCAGGAGGCCGTTAAACACACTCCACTTAAGATTAAATGTACCCCCTTCTTTCCTTTGATAGAAAGTTAAGATTCCCTTTCACCGTTTCTTTATGCCATCGTGTTCCAGTGCATATGTGTAAAAAAAAAAAAAAAACAACATTAATGTTCTGCATTTTTTTTCCTTTCCTTTGCTTTCCCACCCTCCAGTCCATAAAGTCACACTTTATGAGACTATACGATCCTCATATCAGCAGATCACATTTTCTCCCAACTACTTTGGGTATTTATCCTTGTAGAAATGCTCATATGAAAAGCATCTTGGTATTACTTTTTTTTTTTTTATCCCCCTCCAAAACTTCTTGCTTTTTCGGGGACAATCGAACAATTCCCATAAGATGCTAATAAACAGAAAAGGGAGCAGCAGTTACAAGGCGCACAATTATAGTTTTGGGTCTCCAGAGGTTACACAAACCCACAAGTGTCTTTTTCTGCAATTCCAAATAACGAGTTGTCAGGATTATATATATATATATATATATATATATATATATATATATATATATATATATATATATATATATATATATATATATATATATATATATATATATATATATATATATATATATATCCACTTGCTGTGTCCCTAAGACCCAGTAGGTGGCGCTGTGTACACAAATCACACCAGCTCTCCATTCAAAAACCTAAACATTGGTTTGTAAAGAAGTCCCCAAAAAACAGACCCCAGCCACTATTTAAGGTAGTAGGATGTTTACCACGTAGCCGCAGAGGAAGGTGAAGGAATGACTGATGACGCAGCAGGTGCCAAGAGTTTTAAAAAAAATGAATCCTTAGTTATATTTTGCACTTTGTTCTCGGATAATGCATTTTGTTTTTGTTTATTTTAAGGCAGTTTCTAGATAACTACTATTGTTGGAGAGAACAGGTGTCCCATTTCTAGTTGTGAATAATGAGGCCCGTGGAATCATTTTCATTGCCGTTTGAGAGAAAATAGCCCAATAATTCTCATGTTGCTCGGCGAAGAAGGTCCGTTTGAGCCGCGAGAGATTTTTTAAATTTTTTTTTGGGGGGGGGATTAATTTGTTTATCTAACACCAAGGTCTATGATCCAACTAAAAGCCTTTTAGGCGTTATAGAAATAAATTCTAGGAGGAGTATAATGCCAGTATTTGAATGAAATACGGTGTATTTTTGCTGTTCGTACCTGATGCTTTGGTCAGGTTAAGATCGTTTTGTTTATTTATCATTTTTTGTAATGTTCTTTTGCCTCGCTGCTATTTCTTCGTACCTTCTTGCTCATGCTTGCTCTTACTTTGCTTGTACCTCACTCTAGAATTTCAGCGAGCAAACTGTCACCGTTATCTTGGAATATGACAAATGAGAGATATGACTTCAGTCGAATCGGTTCATCTGGTGGAAGTGGAAGAGATGAAATGACTTGTTGACTTTATTTGTTGGAATATTTCAATATATTAACAAAAAAAAAGGATTTAATAATAATTTAGCTCATATAAATGGTGGAATAGTAAAAAAGTAATTGGCATTCTCAGGGTCCCTGGACTGATCCTGAGCTCCGGGGAAGTGCGTATGTATGTGGAATTTCACATGTTCCAGAGGACATGTGGGTTTCCTCCAGGTTTTGCTATTTCCTTCCTCCCTGGAAAAAAAAACAAACTTTCCAGGAGGCCAAAAAAATAATAATAATAATAATTTAACCCTGAATATATGTGAGTGTGCATGTGTTTTGGGTGTGGGTGGGGCATTCCATTCACATTGCATCCCTGCCGCACATACAGTGTCCTCAGTTTGGACTAAGTTTCCCAAAGTCTGCACTCCGTGTTCCCAGAATGCGAATGGCTTTATATGTTTCCTGTTTGGCCATTTTTATGAAAAATAAATCTGAATAAATCAATTTTCACTCAGAAAAACTCAACTCAAATGCAAAACTTTGATATTCTGAACCACTAAATATTTGTTATTATTTGTGCTAATTCTCAAGTCACCAAAACCTGCCATAAAGCACAAATCCTGCACTTAAGACCATCCGTGTGGAAACACAGTTCTGTTCAGGAAAATTCCATTTTTATGTATTTATTGAAATTTATTTCAAAAGAAATGTATTTTTTAAAACTGAATCCAATTTTATATTTATTTAGCTATTTATTTATTCATTCATTCATTTATATGCACGAGCGAGGTAATCCCAGGCTACAGTTCATTTCGGCGGCGGCAATACAAACCCGAAAAGTGATTTGTATTACTTGATTCATTAACTCTTGTGAATGTATTTATTTATTTATTTGATGCCTAGCTTAGAAAATAGGTTTTGAGATTCAGACGCAGGGTTCAGCCGGTCACGCAGCCGCTTCCTTAATGATTATCCGTGATCAAGCTCCTCCGGTACCGCGAGGTGGCCTTAAACAAACACATTTCCTGCTTCTTTTTTTCTTCATCGGGGGAAGTGCGAGTGATGCGTGGCGAAATTAAAGAGTGCGTTTACGATAATGAGGAGCACTTAACGCCCTGCTAACCCCCCCTCCTTCCCCACCCCGAGTCCTTCAAAGCGATGTGCCTCTGAGCTGCGCCTGATTAGCCGTCCGTCCCCGAGACCTTGGAACTGTAGAGAGTGACGGCGAAACATGGACGACAAAAAAGCTTTCGTTCCAAGGCCTGGGAATGGGTAAGGAGCCTGGGGTGGGGGTGGACCTCAACACCAACCCAAAAAGCAGCGTGTGACGAGCAACAGGAAGTCATTAGGACAATACAAATGTTACCCTGGTTAGGGTTACAGATCAAAGGCCCGGGACACTCCGCAGCATACTGACCTGGGGAGGCTGAGTGCATGTGGAAGTTTGCGGTTGTGGCCGTCTTTGAAGCCAACGCTGTATGGGTTTGTCTGTACATTAAAAAGTTGAATTTTATTTAAAAAAATAAATAAAAAACAGCCAAAAACAACCTCCTTATCCCGAAAATGTACTCCGTTGGCGAGCAGCTTTAACTCTGGGGCGGTTGGTAAATGCATTTCCAATGAGGCTGTGCAGCTCGGCAGGCTTTCTGTTGCCAGGAGCTTCCACTAAATGAAGCTTTTTGTTATCCACTGGCCTGTGCGCTGGGTCGGCCGGTCTGTCTCTCAGACTCACTCCCAGTAATTCTGCATTCCCTGTTCATTTGTGTCCAGGAATGCAGAATTACTGGGAGCAAACCGAAAAAAATAGTTTATACTTATTTCCCGTGCAGAACTGAAAAGCCGCTTTCCAAACAAAGTCGGACGCTTCGACGCTTGATATTTAGCTTGAAAAACAAAGCACTCCAAAGGATGACAAATGAAAACGCCTTGCCTCTGCCAAAACACAAATCCCCCCGTCTGCAAATCGGAGCGAATTACAATTACGGGTTAAATTGATACGCGCGGGCGAAAGGTTGTACATTATTAGAGAATCACGAAGCGATAGAGCTGTACGCTGAGCAATAGACGCTCGCTAACCGAACCCCGAGTTGTTATTAATAGCGGCGACGTTGGAGTCTCTTAAAGCGCAGGGCGTTTAGCGATAAAGGTGTAACCCTGTATGTTCATCGCCGTCGGCGTCGTGGAATTGGCAACAATGGGGGGAATACAGCGACGCCCCATTCCCCGATCCCGTGTCCCTTTATTTCTCTTCATTCCTTTATTCACCGATAGGTATCGCCGTTTATTCATGTTTTACCGCGGTATCGCTCGGTATTTACTAAAGCGCGACATGCCTTCTTTCCCTCGTTGTACAAGTACTCGGTTGTATAAGTGCCAGGTTTTTTTCCTTTCTTTCTTTTTCTTTTAACAAATTGATGCGGAGGCGGAGTGAAAGGGCGTTGCGAAGTGTCTATAAACAGAGTAACGTTGGGCCGATATAAACACAAACAAACATTTCTCAGCCGCAGAAGACTCACCTGCGGTTATTTGGAGTGAAAAATAACAACGATTAAAAAAAATAAAAGCAAAACATGAAATTGCACCATGAAATCGTGTTTTCGCGCCGTGTTCTGTCGCACTTTTTCCCACCGAGACGTTCCGAGCTGAATCGGACCCGGCACAACAAATCACCGTTATTAGGCTCGTCCCCAGTGTTGGGGGAGTAACTAGTTACATGTAACGGCGTTACGTGATTTAATTACAAAATAAAAGTTTCAGTAATTCGTTCCGGTTACTGAGAAAAAAAATGCCTCATTAAATAACAGGTACTTAAAAAAAAAATGTTAAAGATTATAAATCCCAAAGAATCCCGCCCAACACCCGCAAACCCCACCCCCACATGACAAACCACACCCCGCCAAACCCCCTCACCCGGTCAACAATTTGCTTCTTACATGACATCAAGTGCCACCTAGTGGACGAATGAAAGGAAGCCAAAACGAATCAAATGTAATCAGTTCTTGTACTTTTATAAAGTCATTCAAAAATTACACTACTTATTACATTTCCAATCGGGTCATTTGTAATCTGTAATCTATTACATTTAACCTTCCCAACACTTCCCAAAATGAATATTGTGTCGAAATATTTATACAGATTCAGCCATTGGTGGTATTAACATTACGCCGACTACAATGTACTGGGGTTACACTTCCTCACCAAATTATCTCCCATTAAGGATTATTATTATTATTATTATTATTATTATTATTATTAATATTATTTCAATAAATTGCCTCATAGGTTTTTGTAAAGGAACACGAGACTATTGGCGTTTCCGCCCTACTTCTTCCTGTTCGCGATAAAGAACGTTAAACTCATATAATTTACGTTGTTTTTGCCGCCTGGCATGTTTTAAAAAAAAAAAAAAAAAAAACCAAGTAATATTCGAATGGGAATCCTGTTGATATCGCACTATCGTCGAAAGCAGCGATGTTTTTTTGGAACGTCTTTTATAGAATCCTTTTTCGACCAACTTCCACCCCATAGCAATCTGCGCTTTAACGCTACCGCCCAGATTTACTGCTAACACTATCCTTATACAAGGAGGAAAAGAAATGGTCAGATTAATTACTGAATCATGCATTACATTGGTAAATGCATTGTGCATTCCACACTCTGATGTCATGTCACGTCGCTTAATGTGAAGCGCAGCAATAACTTATCGCTCCCTTTCACCTCATCGCCGGGTTCAGAGGTGGTTAGATCAGCAAAACAAAAATAAGTCAATGCTGAGGATCAGGAGTTCTCTCATCCCCCCCCCCCCCCCCCCCCCCCCCCCCCCCCCCCCCCCCCCCCCCCCCCGCCTCCCCTGGAGAGGCATTCATCTGGGCAGTGACTGGCAGCCCTGTCGATGAGTGAAAGGGTAGTAATGCACTGGCATTCACAGAGTAAGAGGAAGCATGTGTGTGTGTGTGTGTGTGTGTGTGTGTGTGTGTGTGAGACAGTCTTATAGCTGCTAATGGAAATTGCTCTAGACTTGCTAATGATTCCCTCATCACTATTAATGAAAGTTGAGGGCTGCCTCTTTCCCGTACTCGGCTCACATCATTTGTACAGTTTATAAAAAAAAACAAAAAAAAAACAACACACACAGAACGATTTCCATGTGTCGGCCATAACAACGACCCGATCGCTTTGGATCACGTCCCGGCTTCTCCGCAGACATCAATTAGGGAACGCAATAGCATCCAAAATCCTACTCTTATTTGCTATTTATTTATTTATTTATTTAGTTTGCTTTTACGAAAGCTTGTCCCGGGCTGTCTTTATGACCGGATGAGGATGTTGTAAGTGTAGGATTATTATCGGGGTCGGGGGTGGGGGTGTCACAGCGAGGAGCGATTATTCTAGGCTTCGTTGAGTGTGTGAACCCAGAGCCACATCTGTAACAAGGTATCGCAATTGATTCCAGATCCGTGTATGTGCTTTCGGATTTTTTTTTTGGTCACATCCGAGCACAGAAGTTGCCGCTTTTCTCGGCCACACTTCAGCTTCGCCGGTGAAATGGCGGTCCCCAAGGTTCCGGGGCCGATTGGGGAATAATATGCCCGGCTAGCTTGCCCGTGCTCGCATCGATTCTGTCTCAGTTCCCGGTTCTTCCAATTAGTTTCAATGCTGCCTGTCAGGGGAGAGAGCGAGAGCAGATCTGGCCTGTCCTCTCGCAGTGCTTTGTTTACACTACTAATTGCTGCTCTTGTTTCCTTTCATTAGCAAGAGCTGCCTATTACACTAAGTGCTCGCTCGCTCTATACGTCCGTCTCCCTCGCGTTCTCTTTCGCCGGCTATCGGTCTTGATGTCTGTCTCTCAGACGGCCCTGTTTTTTTTTTTACTGTTCTCTGTCTGTCTTCTCATATGTCTGGCTTGGTTTCTTTTCTATTCCTGCATAACTAATGTGAGCGGAGCAGTTCTTAATGCCCGGAGTCTTGGAAGGCCGGGGCCGCTGATGATTTACGTGCTTAAAGGAAACGCCGCTCGCGGATTATTCCAGGATGCACCCATGATTTACCGTTTAATGCAATTCGGAGTACAAGCGGCTTTATTTCCACTTAAAGCGTTTCCTCCATTACCCATCAAGCCCTTCGCTGTCTCCTGATAGCGTCCGTAATGGGATTTAACGCTCTTTTCATCACAACTCAAAGATAGCCCTGCAGCACGGCTTCTGTGTTTTTTTTTTTGTCTGGCATTCCGTTCATGGGATTCCGAGTCTGGCGTTTATGCGGAAAAATGGGAAAGTTTTGTATGTGTTGGTGTTGTCTCTCTTTTCTGGCTCGCTAATTAAAGACAGATCAATCCATTAAATAAATAAATGCCATGTTTGTATCTAATCATAAGTCTATCTGCTAGCTGCTAGCTAGGCTAACTGCTAGCTAAGCTAACTCCACTGGCAATATTAGGACTATTTTGGATTTAAAAAAAAAACAACAATCGCCCTCAGAAACGGTGGGATTTGATCTATAGCTTTGTCAGCCTATGATATTGCATGTACTGTTGTAGCCATAGCGTCTTTTTGGATTAATTTTTTTTTAGAGTAATTATATGGACCATAGAAAATATACCATGGAGGAACTCCGTAATCGTTACGATGGAGGAATGCAGGTCTCAATGTTCAATACAAAATGAGCGCTGTCAGCATAGCAACAGGAATAAGAGATTTGCGATATGGTGAAGCCATGCTAATAAGCACACACGACGGCGCAAGTTTATTCTGTGTTGGGGAGTAACTATTTACGTGTAATGGCGTTACGTTTAATTGCAAAATATAAGTAACATTAGTTACTTTAACAGTAACAGTAGTTAATGTTCAAGATGCCTTCCACCTGCTATACACGACCCCCCCCCCCACGCTCGAAAGAAATTTCACCTGCACAAACAACAACAATTGTATTCTGATGCTCAATTTCGAAAAAATAATAGAATAAACATTTAAAATAATAAAATAATAGAACATACATTTTTCCTCGAGGGATTGGAATTTCTCTTCCTTAGAATTGTTAACTTAAAGCGCCACCTAGTGGACAAATGAAAGTAATCAAAATGCAATCACTTACTTTAAAAATAAGTGAAAAGTTGCACTACTTTTGAATAGGGTCATTTATTACGTTTCCAAAGCAACCTTGCCGACGCTGCGTATTGACGCGGCGTCGCATTACTAATTCACGCATCGTACCTTTGATCATCATGAGCGAATATAAGCGGCTTAAGTCCGTAAATGACTGAGGCGTCCTTTTAGCCGGTTGCATTGACGGTATAGCCGATGTGTTCAAAACAAGGGCAGGGGTAATAAACCTTTTATTGCCCCTGCAAGGCCCTTCTGCACTCGCGCTCCTAATTGTGACGCTGATGTTTTCCCGCTCTGCTAACAAGGACGGACGTTAAAGAAAAAAAAAAACAAACAAATAATAATAATCCACTCCTGTTTCTTTAATACATGCATATGTCTTGGTCGGATCGCTGGGCACGTGTGCCTCCTGTTTGTGTTGTGAGTTGTTGTTGTTTTTTTTTTCCCCCACTGAATTATGCCTTAGAGGCTTGTGTGCTGAAGCGTCTGCAGTCGCGTCCCCCCCCCCCCCACCAACCCCCCACCCACCCACTTTCCTTTCCCCATAAGCCCTGGTACAGGCTGTAGGAGGAAAACAGAGAAGAGGAGGGAGTGAAGTAGAGTGCAGCCGCGCCTTCTTAATGACTCCCATCCCTCTCTGTGCCACGTTATTAATTAGCTCAATGATCCTTGCCGATGGGACTTGGGCGGCGGATTAAAGACCTCGGCGGGTGTAGGAGTGTCTGCCTCTGTCGGAGAGGTGAGGAGGGACAGCACTGTGCTCTCTGGAGGTCTACAGGAACAAGCAGCTAGTCTCCCCCCCCTCTCTCTCTCTCTCTCTCAAAGCCCTGGGGGAGTGTATGTGTGTCATGTGTATGTATGTGAGAGAGATAGAGAGAAGAGAGAGAGTGCGTATTACAGAATCATTATTGCTTTAAATAAAAAAAATCTAATAATCTAGTACCTGAAAGAGTGCGCATTAGATTTCCGCGACGCCCGAGCGTACAATGCACGATGCGTTTCTGAATTTTGAAAAGGCCAATCATGCACACCTCATTGTCTCGAGTGGGGTAGGGGAAGGGAAATGCTGTACGACCCTGGCTTTTAATGAACCCGCCAATACTGCTCCTTCGCCATTAGAATAGGACACAGGGCTCCCGAGGCAGGAAACAGAAATAGCCACGTGAGGTCAGTGGGTTGAGAACAAAGTACTTCTAGTCAAGCCCGTCCACTCGGCGGCCACCTTGGCAATGCTCCCGGCAAGTTATTTTCAGTCACACACAAGACCGGGCCGCTCTTACCGAGGAGAAAGCCAAGGACCAGAAATGGACAGACAGAAACGGCTAATTATTATTGTGTGTGTGTTTTTTTTTTTAGCTTGCTTCAGCTAATACACATGTACACGTTTCTTTATAACCGACAGAGTGGATTAAAGTGGCCTAAATCCGTGCAGGTGCAGGAGCTGCAGCAGAAGCTCTTTCGCTTGCACGATGCCCAAGCAGATGTGTGTGATGGCGCACGCTACAAACTATTTCCCCCCCCCCCTTTAAATTAGAATATTTAATTGCGATTAAACATGCACAGACTCACCATTTATCGCAGCTTAATTGTACATTGTTGTGTGCTCCAAATGATCACTTTTCAAGTTTTTAACATTATAATCAACATTGGGGTGAACACATCTGGATGCAAATTAATATTTAATATTCATATTTTCAACTCATCTCTGATCACAACAGTCACTTTACACTGGGCACGTTACACTAAACTTTACATTTTACATGGGAACTTTACACTGGACATTTTACACTGGACAATTTGCACTTTATACACTATTTATATTTCTATTAATGTATTTTTATATTTATTTATAAATGAAAGTAGTTACCACAGTTATAGTAAACAACACAATTTAACTTGTTTTTTTTTTTTTTTTAATTCAACAAGAATTTTATGAATTTGTTTTCTTGATAGATTCTGGATTTTGTCTTTGTCATGTTTACACCATGCCAACAAAAATATCTGGACACTTGAACTTCTAATAGAATGGATCGTTAGGCAGGATCTTCCCCTCGCCAGATCTTGTCTGTTTGGATTTCCTCATTCAATCAAGAGCGCATTAGTGTCATCAGGCACTCGGTCAACAATTCCAAAGTTGTTCGGTGGGGTGGAGGTCAGGGCTCGACGAAAGCCAGGGTTTTCCGCACCAACTTTGACGAATCGTGTCGCCATGGACTTTGCTTTGCCGCAAAGATCAGAGATCCGGAGTAAGAAAAATCCTAACGTTACAGCGAACGAAGAGATTTGAGATCACTGCCGCCGTCAACAGACCGAGGAGAAAAAGTTCATATGTTTATAACAGTCGGGTGTCCATAAACTTTTGGACCTACTGTATATTCATCACAACTGGGTCCCAAACCGTTTAGAGAGCCAGTATTGCCAAAGTAAAACCGTGTGCAATATCAGTTCATGGTGCCTCAGTAATAAAACGTCTCTTCTGTGATAAAGCGTTCCCATCCAGAAGCTATAAATTTGCACTGCCCTAAAAGGCACTGCATCACGAATGTACTTAAGCCGACTTAACATTCGTAATATTGTAGCCTTCGCAAATCTCGAGTCTTTATATTAGTTGTAGACGTCAAGATAATGGCCAGGTTAAACGAAATGCAGGATTCTTTCTTTCCCTTCCAAAACTTACAGAGCGTCTATTTCTTTTTTTTTTTTATAACGACTACAAAATTTTTTGCCTATCACTATTTTGCAAAGGGTGGGAAAGTGCATTTCCCCCCCCCCCCCCCCCCCCCCCCCCCCCCCCCCCCCCCCCCCCCCCCCCCCCCCCCCCCCCCCCCCCCCCCCACCCCCCCCCCCCCCCCCCCCCCAATACCCAGAATCAACACGACTTCAAAAATTTGAATTCACGGCAATAAAAACGGCGTTAATAGATCAAAAATGAGATTTTCTCATGTCTGATTGTAGAGGAGGACGCCTGTGACAAAGCTTCCTTTGAGATTCCAACACATGGGAACGCCGGCGGCCGAGCGTTCACTTTACCCTTCTGTCCGGTCAGTTTGTGTGTCTAAAGCCCAGTCAGTCCCCTTCTGCATGTCCATTTGCATCAGTGTGATTGCCACAATGGAGACGTATTAGAACAAGAGGCGGGATCCAGCCATTCCAGATGCCTGATGAGATGACAAAGAGGAAATGAACATAAATGTCACTGTCAGGACAGGAATGGGGAGGGGGGGGCCGTTGGGAGCCTGTCCGTCCGAAAAAAAAAAGGGGACTCAAAATGCATTACGGGGGAAATAATTTTTGGTTGATGGAGTTGGAATGCAGCAGCTGTTCTATTCTACTTATTCTGCACTAATTTGCTTATATGTGTACTTATAATACCTTTTCTTTTGTACAATTTGCACAATCAAATTTATCTATATGCATATTTATTTACTACAAGCTGTACATATATATATATTTTTTTTTTACTCGATAGCAAATGCTGTACACATATACATATTTATATTATATATATTCATATAAATATATTATATTTATTATTGCTACTATTTGCACTTCAGGCAGATGCTAAAACTGCATTTCGTTGCTGTGTACCTGTACATTGCAATGACGATAAAGTCCTATCTATTTATCTGTCTGTCTGTCTGTCCATCTGTCTGGCAAACGGACACGCCCACATCAGCCTCTCTCATCAAAACAACCCTTTTTTTTTTTTTTTTTTTGTTTACCTGGAAACCAGAAAGAATAAAGATTTTCTTTTTCCCAGCAGCCTTCTCTTCAGGGGGAATTGATACACCATTACAAACCACTGGCATTGGAGACTCCTTCCAAAAATAACAAATCAATGCATTTCTATGTTTGATAAAATTATCATTTCTTTTTATAACGCCTTGCCAGTGGGTACGTCATTCCTGTAGCAAACAGTATTACTCTCAAATCTTTCCTGTGATTCGAGCATCAATCCACTCACAAATAACCAATAAGTATTATTCAACAACAACTTTGCTGTAGCTAATATGAGCAGACAGTAGTAGAGAATTATTTCGAGAAAAAACATCCAACCGAATGTCACAGGAGCGGAAACGTAAGCACTTAAGCAATGACACACACCTAGACCTACACACACACACACACACACACTGCTCTTTTATTCTTGTCTTTCTTCAGGCTTTGTCACGAGTCTGCGTTAGTGCTCGCTCAGACGTCTCTTGTCCTCGCGCATCGTAGATCTCTACACAGGTGTGAGTGACTCTGAGGCGTGATTATTGACTACGTGACCTCTGGATGACCCTGCCGGCTCACAAGTAAAGGGCAGGGAGTTAGCGCATGCCGCACTGTCTGTCACGCATGTCAATAAGGTGATGAATGGCGCTGGTGGTTATTAAAGCAGAATTAGAGCACGGAAAGGGAGGTGGAGGGAGCGGGGGAAGGGGGGGGGTGGAGGAGTAGCGATAAATGATGGCGCAAATGGCTCTGCAGTTGAGGGCTAGGGAGCCGGATGGCACAGCATCAGTGTCATCAGTCTTTATTATCCTCCAGGGATAGGACTGTGATGTGAGAGAGAGAGAGAGAGAGAGAGAGAGAGAGGGAGAGAGAGCGAGAGAGAGAGCAAGAGAAAGAGAATAAGGTGCTAAAATGGTCAGAGCTCATTACCAGGCATCTCCATGAGCGCCTTAAATCCACCTGATGGACAATGGACAATCACTACCTGCCTTCTCCTTCTCCTTCTTTCTTTCTTTCTTTCTTAAACCTGTCTCACTAATCCATCCTCCACCTTTGCATCTACCTTTCAGACTCTTTGTATTTCCTCGTGTTCTTTCTTTAACCTCTCTCTCTCTCTATTTTTTGCCTATGTAACCGGCTTCTTTCTCTCTGAGGCATCGTTTTCTCCATTTCTGCCTCATTCTCCTTCTCCCCTCCATTTTCTCCAGCGCAGAGGGAGGGGAAGACCCCCTACTGCTATTAATCATGGTGAAGTCTCAAAGCCTGGCGGCATACACACACACACACACACACACACACACACACACCCATATACACACAAGATCAGGCGACGAAGCAGCACTGGGTTCACTGCACAGTCACAGAGAGGAAGCAAGGCAGCAGATTGGTGGAGCCTCGACAAGCCCCGCCCCTTCTGCCACATGTCGTCATGACTGCAGATGGGAGTGCGCGAAGCTGCCATTGGTATTCTGTCCCTGCATGCCACCAAACCGCCGATCCTCTGTTTTTTTTTTTTTTTTTTTTTTTTTTTTTTTTAATTAGTACTTTATTTATTGATACCCACGTTAACGTCTCTCCTAATTTTGGGACTCTTCTGTCTAAATGACGTGCCGCGTCATTTTCCCCGCTCGAGAGAACAGACAAGAGCAACAGACGTCGAGATCACCTTGCTCCTCTTCTTCTTTTTTTCTGGGTTTTCTTTTTGGGCCTGGCAGATAACAGATCTTCGAAATCAAGTTACCCAGGTCCCCAACCCACCCCACCCCTCTCCATTCAAGCCTAATATGTCTTAACGTCGATGAGGATACTCAATTATAAGTATAAATATATAAATATAGTGCGGGATTAGGGGCGACGCACTTAATCATGTACTAATTGAACCTCGGTTTTGGCCTCTGCAATGACAGTGATGTATTCATTCATCACTGCCAATGTTTACCCAGTAAACACAATTAGGGATGCGGGACCTTGATCCGAGAGTTTACAGGACTATTAAACTGGAGGGTTACAGGAAAAAATGTTTTTTTTTTTTGGGTTTGGGGGGGTGGGGGGTGGGGGGTATGTGGTGAGTTGAATAGGGCAGTCGGTAAAATTCCGTTCCTGCTAGCGGCGCGTTCATAAATCACCGCCATTCTGGCAGGGATTCCTAATGATTGAATATTAAATGCTATAAAAATGCACTAATTGCAATTAGTAATCTCATTTATAATCGCAGTCAAAATGTTCTCCCTTGCATTTTGCGTTCCGGTCTTGCAGCCGTCATTCGGGGCGCGTTAACCAACGGACCACTATATATACAGTATGTGTGTATATATATATATATATATATATATATATATATATATATATATAATATATATATAACAGCGTTTTCGTTGCTCGCTTATTCCTCCCTCGTAACCTCAAATTCTGCTTGCTCGGTATCTCTGAGGGGGGGGAGTGACAGAAAACATTACCGTATTGACTTTATTTCATTATCTCTGGATGGCGGAGAATCCGCTGTTTACATCCGCTACAGCGCTCGGCTGTTACGAAGCGTAGCTCTTCCTCTCCTCCTGCAATAATTCACAGCACCCTTAGATCCCTTTCAGTTCGGCTCCTATAAACACCCAAACCCTTTTCCTCCTTTTCCTCTCTCTCTCTCTCTCTCTCTCTAGTTGCTGACTAAAGGAATCAGGGTAAGGAGGATCGAGTTAGCATAGCTAGCTTGCATCTGAAGGAGATGATAGCGCAAACGGGTCACGGCGCGGCGAGTGGACGAAAGCAACGGGTTAACTAATTACTACATTACCCGGCGCAGGTGATCCGTCAGCGCCGAGATATTTCAGGCCCATCGCCCTCGACGCTATCTCGTACAAACACCTGCAGCCGAGCGCTCCATAACACACACACACACACACACACACACACACACACACACACACACACACACATATGCAGGCGCTTTCCTCCTCCTCCCATTCTCACCTCCTCATCCTCTCCTTTGCCTTGGTCCAACAGAACGGGCCTCGTCCCGCCGCATCAATCTGAGCCCCACGTGTTTATATTTATGTATAGGCGGGGAGACGCGACGGCACTCTGCGCTTTATTGACTAAGCATTAAGGGGACATTATCGGGCGATAGCGGAGTTATTTATGAGGATGGGCGGGGGGAGGGGAGAAGGTGCGCCGCCTGAGTTATGTGAGAACCGACGCACGGATGAAAGCTGCTCATACAAGCGGAGGCGATAGCGGGCCCGACGGTGCGCCGATCCAAAAAAAAAAAAAAAAAAAAAAAAGAGCCTCGGATTTATGTCGTGCGCCTTTATGGCATTGTGTAGGTCAGCCACAAGCTGCTTATCTGCTGCTGGGACGGCCGTGGCTGCAGAGCCTTGACGGTATGCAGAGCGCTTGCAAATGTTGCCGAACAAATGTTGGGAAATGATGTATAACGGAGGCGGCGAGGCAGATTTGTTTGGACCCCTGACCTTTATGCTCTCGCTAGCAGACGTTAATAGAGGAGCATGCGAAAAGGGCTGGGCATGAACTGCCCCACTGGTGAATTATGCATGTATGCATACATGTATGTTGTGCGAATGTTGTGGACATTTCAGCACCAGTGCATTAAACCCCGCCCCCTCTCATAATCCTCATTTCACGTTATTTTATTTTTGTATTATTATTTGGGACTCTTAATACGCGAGTGCAGCCTAATTAGGCTTCGAAGGAGTGCCTGCAAAGGACGCAAGCGCAGCTTATCGCCGGCTGATTCACGCGCAAGCGTGTGTGTTTGGAGTGGCGTAAACAACCCGAGTGCTTCCTGACGCAAAATAAAACCTTATTTGTTTTATTTCACTTATTACAAACACATCTGTTCATTCGGAAACCTGCTTCCGGATTTATTCCCATCTCTGGGTTTACGTCTCGGTTGCCAGTGGAATCCTATAAAAATGAAGGATGAGCAAAAGCACTTTGCGAACGAAAATAAAACTCCCTTGCCACTTGGGGGAAAGAAAAAAAAAAAAGAGTCTACCCGGGTTCGAAAGGAAAGCTCACTGTTCTGGATTGTTGGGACAGACCGGCGTGCGCCTCGCCCCGGTGGCACGTCCACGCTAAAACGCGCATATTCGTATGCTGCACCTAGGCGAAGCTATTTCTTTTCCGCGGCAAACCAGGTCAACAAACAAAAAGCAATTATGCTGGGCAGCTGCCGCCTGGGAGTGGGTAATTACAGTGCGGCGTGGACAGCTTCATTCTAAACAGGTACTAAAAGCGCCATTAATCATCTGCGCGGCGACGCCTCGCGATCACGTGACGGCAGAGCCGCCGCAGGGAAACGCTCCCAACTGATTGGCCACGTCCGAAGGAGCCCTCGCAGAGGTCAGTCAGTCAGCTGATCTGACCCGCCATTGACCTTGTATCACTTGACCTCGGCAGGCCCAGAGGTCGGCCCTTGATATCAGTCGGAGAGTGGCGCGCGGAGAGAGGGAGGGTGAAGACAAATGATACGGGGGTACAATTGCAGAGGAAAGAGAGAGAGAGTGTGTGTGAAAAGAGAGAGAGAAGGGGGAGCGAAGGGTCATGAAGATGAAAAATAAAACCCTGGCTTGGTGGAACACCTGGGTCCTCCTTTATACACAGTGGAAACAAAGATTGTTATTAGCCTTCGTACTCGTCTCGTAACGAAAATGGTACTAAACAGTACTTCGTAGCATCAGTCAATATTATCCTTCCTTGAAATACATATATATGTTACATAGCATCTCAGATTAGTACCGCCTTTTTGGTTTGCTGGGAGGGGCTGTGGCTCAGGGGTCTGTAGGGTGTTCGAGCCCTGGTATCGCCACGCTGCCACCTTTGGGTCCTATAGCAAGGCCCATAATCCTCTGTGCTCTGGGGGGGAGGGTTGAGGTTCGTATCATGGCCGACCCTGCGCTCTGACCCCAAAAACATGCAAAGGAAATATTCACTGTGCTGCAAATGTATATGCGACAATGCTAAAGGCTAATGCTAATGCTCAATGTAGAGGTGTACACTGTAGGCACGCGGTCACTTTTTTTCCCCGTCCTGTGACGCAGGTGTACCAGAGACGGCATCGATTTCATACAGTGAGACGGTTTTGCGAAATATTACGAAATGCGTTCTTGCCTTTTATTGCGATCGAACGCTCTCGTTCGTTCTTGCGTTCTTACAGTTAGGCTTGCAGGCCAGTGGAGGCAGCCCTTTAGGAAAGCTCCATTATGTAAAAGACATTAAAAATGGTACTATTTCTAGTATATATTGAAAAACTGGAAGCTTTTTTTTTACTAAGACAAACAAGGATGTGTTTTGCTACATAGATTTGCATGGACCTAAAGAAGAGGAGGGACGTGTCCTCAAATAAAGTCAGACAGAAGAGTTGGGATATGAAACGCTCCGCCTTTTCACATCCATCGCCCATAAGAATTGCCCGTGTTGTGGCATAACGTGAGCCTTTTCGGGGGCCAGTTTGTAAGCCGAGGCTTGAATTGATGACGGTGTGGGCGCAGCCGTCTTCCCCACAGTGGGAAAGATGGAAGATGTGTTCGCACTAATGGCTGCGGGGAGACACGTTGTCGATTGGGGAAAAAGTTCATGAACCGGGGCTTCCATTGAGAACAGAGGCGAGATAGACGGACAGAGCACAATGGCTTATCTGCAAAAAAAAAGAAAGAAAAAAAGACTGAGGAGAATCTTGACATACCACCTGCCTTGTTCCTCTCCCCTCCCTTCTGCTCCTTCTCTGTCGCATCCCTCTCGCCTACTCCCTTCACCACTCCCTCTCCTCTCCACCCTTCCCGCTTCTCCCCTCTCCATATGTCTGCGAACGCATTGCTATGGCAACAACACCCAGGGCAGCTTGGGTGGAGATCGGAACGGGGTGGTGGGGGTGGTTGGGTAACCGCCGAGATGACTTCAGACAAATAAGCCCACTCGATGACTATTTCATCGGACGTCTGCCGACGAAGAAAATAGTCCGAGAGCGCTTGTTTATTGCTTGTTTACATTATTTGCATTGCTCATTCATGCCATGTCCAAGGAAGCAAAAAAAAAAAGAAAAACACCTTAAGAGAAAAAAAAATGTGAAAAATGTGTCGAATCAGCCTGAAAAAGCCTCCCGATAGGCACAATTTTTACTACGCCACGCCATGAAACATTATTTCCGCGTGTCATTCCCGACTAAATTAGCATCGTATAGCTGGTTTTAACGCTTTATGTTTTGCTGAAGATGGAAAAAAAAAAACAGGCAAAATGTGCTTGTGTGTGCTCATTCACACCCTTTTATTTACAGTATTTAGACATATATCAAAGCAAAAAAAAAAAAAAAAAAAATTAAAAAACAAAAAAGTAGTTCTCTGGTAAAATAAATAAAGAAATAAAGAAATAGCAGAGGCCTGCAAAAAAAATAAATAAAAAACAAAAAAAAAAAAAAAAACGCTTGCCAGAATATATATATATATATATATATATATATATATATACGACCCACACTATAAAGTTTAAATAATCTTTTGTACAGGATTTATCTTGTTTTTTTATCATGTTTCAATTTACATTTCGATATTTTCGCTTGACGTTCTCTTTCTTTTTCTTTCTTTCTTTCTTTCTTTTCTTTTCATTTATTTATAAAGCACTTTCAAACAACTGTCAGTTGATCCAAAGTGCTGTACAATATAGTCAAGTTAACGGCAAAAAACACAAAACAACAACACAGTAAAACAATACAATCGACATGGCTAGATAAAAGCTAAAATAAGATGTTGATAGATGGTAGAAAGCAAAGACACTTTCATACGCATACGCAATTGAATCTGCTTACGAGGGCTTAATAAGTGAGCGCAGTTTTAAGAGAAAACTAGTGTTTCTTAAAATCCACTTGCAAAATCTTCAATCAATATATTGATGAGTAAAAGAAATAACTCTCGGAGCTGTCCAGGTGGAAAAATCAAACCTGTGAATGAATGGGATTTGCATTAAATAGACCAGGATTCAAATCGAACACACGCAAATCCGGAATAAATACAGGTTACTGAAGTGTAACGGAGGAAATACGATTTTTAACGGTAGTTCTAAACAACATTAATACCTCCCACTAAAAGATTCCTCGTTTCATTTTACAGTTTTTTTTTTCTCAATACAACAATATGTTTATATAGACTTTCCCCATTTAACATACCTGGTAGAATGCCCAACCACATATATACACACTCACATATACAGTAAAAGTTTTAGGCAGGTGTGAAAAAGTGCTGTAAACAAAGAATGCTTTCAGAAATATAAATAATGATTTAAAAAAATGTCAATTTGCAAAATGCAACGAACAACATCAACATCAAATCAATATTTGTTGTGAGTGACTTTTGAAGAACTAGAAGTAGTGAAAGTGATGGACCCCCCCCCCCACAGAACCCTGATCTCTACATCATGGAGTGTGTGTGGGATTCCATGAAGAGAGGGAAGGATGTGAGAACGTCGACATCCACAGAAGATCTGTGTTTACTTCTCAAAGATGGAACAAACCTACCAGCCGAGTTCCTTCATAAACACTGTGTATAATTGTATCTAGAAGCAATACTGCTGTTGTGAAGGTAAAGTGTGTTCACACCAAATATTGATTTGATTTTGATTCGCTGCATTTCGTTGATATATATATACACACACACACAAAATTGTGGGTGTATGTGCATGTGTGTGTGTGTGTGTGTGTGTGTGTGGTTGGGTATTCTGACCCGTGTGCATTATTAGAGGGTTACATTAATGGTTTCTGTGATGCTTTGACCTTCCTATTCTTCACTCGGACTGGTAAGGCTTCGCAAATACATTCATTAAAAGAGTCCTAAAGAGTCCTAAAGAGTCTGTCCCTGAAAACGCAAACTAACCAAAAGTATCTCACCATCCACCGAGGACGGTTAAAACCCTCAAGAGTCCGTGGAGGTCGAAAGCGCTCGCGGAAGGTTGTCCTTTGGTCGGAACGGCGATGGAAAACAACAAATGAGCTTGCCGCGGACAGAGTAACCCAATATTTGAATGGCAGAACCTCAGATTGTAACCTTGACACAGTTTGGAGCTTCGTGACACAGTTTCCTCTGCCTAACGCTCTTCTTCCCTTCCTCCCAAAAACGTCCACGTTCCCCGAACCCAGAAGTGCTGAGTGCTGATGTTATGATGCTATGCACACAGGTCCCCCCCCCCCCCCTTTTGCTGAGTGTGTAAGCCGTCCCTGAACATCTGTTCTCGAGAGTCGTGTAAAACAAAGGCAAAACAAGGGCTCGGAGACATTTCGAGTGCACTCTCATGTCCCCTTACACGTGTTGCATCGGCAGCCATCGATAACAGCAAATGAGTCTTTTCCTTTAGGCCACAGAGAACGCTTCAGGGGGGGGGGGGGATAAGATTGACTCAAAGAAAGCTTGTCGGGGAAGACGATGCCTTTTTTCTACTTTTAAGCCTTTATTTGGGAATGAAGCTTTAACATTTGTGTGCAGAACTTATGGAATATGGAGAGTGTGTTACAGAAGCACACCACTAGAATAGATCATGTGGCAACTTATAATGTTAAAAAATAAAATGAACAGTATTGCTTGACTCTGGAAAAACACAAGGGCACTAAAACTGTGTATGTATATATATATATATATATATATATATATATATATATATATACATATACACATAACAGTAAAAGAGATGTAATACGATCATACGATGTGTGATAAGAAACAAAACGACCATTCATTCTATATTACAAATGTTTATTTAAGATTGATTTATACGGACTATATCAGATATACAGTAGTAGCAGCTGTGCCCTTTGTTTACAGCAGTTTAATAGCGTATATTTGATGCAAGCGACAGGTTATTGACACTAATCTCTCTCTGCTCTCCACTCTCTGCTCCGTTTCCATGTAAGCAGGCTCAAATTTTACAGGGGGCTGATCCTTAGCGTTATTGGGTTTGCTGTGAACTGCGGGAGCCGGATAATGAACTCTCCTTTTCTTGGTGTTACCTTCCTGTGTTTCATCAATAGATCAAGATTATAACGCATATAAGACTGCGACGAACTGAGAATTCAATAAGGATTTGTGCACCTTTAATAATAGCAGGGCAAATTCGGATGTTGCATTTTAAGAAAATTCAGAATTTTTTCCTGAGTACTGTGATTCTGTTTAACATACATTTGGATGTTGGTGATTAAATAAACTAAATAAATAAATAACCAAATGGACAAACATGGCCTGTTTTATAGTTAAGAAGCCTTAACAATAGCAACAATAATATTACAGTCATTGTATATTTACTAATTATTATTTATTATTATTATCATTATTATTTTACCAATCTTTAAATGAATATTTAAGTATTATAGTATTATATATATATATATATATATATAGATATATATATATATAGAGAGAGAGAGAGAGATAGATAGATAGATAGATAGATAGATAGATAGATAGATAGATAAGACCATTAATGTACAAATTGTTTTCAATTGTATATCCTAAAAAAACTACTATAGATATTCCTATAAGAAAAACATTTCAACGGCTGTTGTTGTTGTTATATTATTAATATTAAATTAAGTACAAAATTCTGATTATTATTTAATAACGCTTTTCAGAAAAAAATAGTTTTAAAAAAAAAAAGTTT